>JAREIK010000149.1:92230-161615 GCA_029783825.1 Sapria himalayana | reverse complement strand
AAATATATTTGCAAAATCGAAATTTATTCAAAATCAAAGTATATATTACTAAATAATAATTTTTTTAATATTTTTCTTTTTTTATAAGTTTATATTTTTGTTATTAAAAATAAATTATTTAAATTATATTTGTCTCCCTCATAAATTATTTTGTAATTTATAATTCTATAAAAATAAACTAATAAATAAGTAAAATAAATATTTAAAATTATAATGTATACAAATAAAATTGAGATTTATTATTTATTATTCAGGATATACAGGTTTAATGGCTTAAGTATTTAGGTGTTTTGATATTTAGTCATTTAAGTGTTTATGCCTTAAGTGATTTTATCTAATTTTTCATGGTTATAACCTTTGAAAATATAATAGTGTTTAATTTTTTTTAAAATGTGAATATAATATTTAGTTATAATAAGCTTGATAATTATATATAATATAAAATCAATATAAAAAATTTTATTAATAGATATTATAATAATGATCAATAAATAAATTAATAAACTATTATTAATTAGAATGATATAAATAAAAATAAAACTGCAAATCTAAAATTATTCAAAATTAAATTAAAATAAATTACTAAATAATAATATTTTGTTTTAAAAATTTTCTTCTTTTTATAATCTTAAATTTTTTTGATGACAAATAAATTATTTATATTATATATGTATCACTAATAATTTATTTTGTAATTAATGTTTCTATAAAAATATACTGATAAATAATTAAAATGAATATTTAAAAATATAATGAATACTAATAAAAATGAGATTTATTATTTATTATTTAGATTTACTAATTTAAAGGTTTATGAATTTATGGGCTTCGGGGTTTAGTAGTTTAGTCATTAAGAATTTAGGTATTTTGAGGTTTATAGATTTTATTTAAAATATCTAATAACAAAAAATTTATTTTTTTATTTTTTCTAATTTTCAAAAGTTATAACCTTTCAAAACTTAATAATTTTTAAATTGTTTTAAAATGAGAAAATATTATTTTGTTATAATAATCTAAATAATTATATATTATGTAAATTCAATATAAATAATTATTTTTATAGATATTATGATGACGATAATAAAATAAATTAATAAACTATTATTAATAAGATAAATATTAAATAAAACTATTATAAATAAGATAAAAGATACAGGTTTAAAAGATTATATATTTAGTTGTTTTTGGATTTAAGAATTTAGTGATTTAAGTGTTTAAGCATTTAGTAGTTTATAGGTTTTATTTAAAAAATAAAATAACAAAAAAAATTGTTATGTTATTTGTTCTCATTTTTGAAGGATATAACCTTTGAGACTATAACAATTTTTAAATCTTTTTTAAATGTGAATACTATATTTAGTTATGATAATCATAATAATAATATATCATGTAAATTCAATATAAACAATTATATTGATAAATAGTATAATAATGATCATACAAAAGATTAATAAACAATTATTGATAAGATAAATATTATTTAAAATATATTTACAAAACCTAAAATGATTCAAAATCTAAGTGAAATATTTTACTAAATATTAATTTTAAATTTTTTAATTTTTGTATCCATTTATAAAATTATATATTTTTTGATGAAAAATAAATTATTTAAATTATATTTGTCTCACTAATAATTTATTTTTTAAATTATATTTCTCTCAAAATAAACTAATAATTAATTAAAATGTATATATAAAATTATAATGAATACAAATAAAAATGAGATTTATGATTAATTATTTAGGGTATACCTATTTAATGGTTTAAGTTTATTAAGGTTTTTTGGTTAATGAGTTTATTGATTTATATGTTTACACATTTAGGTGTTTATAGGTTTTATTTAATCAATGAAATAACAAAAAATTTATTTTTATGAATTTTCGTGATTTTCAAGGATTATAACCTTTGAAAATATTATAATTTTTTACTATTTCTAAAATATGAATACAATACTTAATTATAATGATCTTAATAATTATATTTGATGTAAATTTAATATAAAAAATTTTATTAATATATATTATTTTGATGATAAAAAATAAATTAATAAACTATTATTAATAAGATAGATATTAATTAAAATATATTTGTAGTACCCAAAATAATTCAAAATCAAAGTTAATTATATTACTAAACAAAATTTTAAATTTTTAAAATTTTGTTTCTTTTTATAAGCTTATATATTTTTTCATAGAAAATAATTTATTATAATTATATATGTCTCACTCATTATTTATTTTGTAATTAATATTTCTATAAAAATAAACTAAAAATTAATTAAAATGAATATTTAAAATTATAATGAATACAAATAAAAATGTGATTTATTATTTATTATTAGGTTATATAGGCTGAATGGTTTAAGTATTTAGGGGGTTTTATGGTTTAGGAGTCTATAGATTTAAATATTTAGGCATTTGTGGTTTATAAGTTTTATTTAAATAATAAAATAATAAAAAAATTATTTTTGAGATTTTTTATCATTTTTGAAGGTTATAACCTTTGAAAATATAATTATTTTTAAATTTTTTTCAAATGTAAATATAATATTTAGTTATAATAATCTTAATAATTATAAGAGATTTAAATTCAATATAAATAATTTTATTGTCAGATATTATAAAATTGATCAAATAATAAATTAATAAACTATTCTTAATAAGATTGATAGCAATTAAAATATAATTTCAAAACATATATATAATGATTCAAAATCAAAGTAAAATATATTACTAAATAATAATTTTTTATTTTTAAATTTTTACTTCTTTTTATTTGGTTATATTTTTTTTGATTAAAAATAAATTATTAAAATTATAGTTGCCTAGCTCATTATTTATTTTGTAATTAATATTTCTATAAAAAATAAACTAATAAATAATTAAAATGAATATTTAAAATTATAATGAATACAAATTAAAATGAGATTTATGATTTATTATATGTGGTATACCGGTTTAATGGTTTAATTATTTAGGAGTTTTGTCATTTAGGAGTTTAGGAATTTGTGTTTTCAGGAATTTAGTGGTTTATAGGTTTTATTTATATAATAAAAATTTAAAATTCTATTTTTGATTTTTTGTGATTTTCAAAGGTTATAACCTTTGAAAATAAAATAATTTTTAATATTTTTTGAAATGTGAATACCATGTATAATTATATTAATACTACTAATTCTATATCATATAAATTCAATATAAATAATTTTAATGATAGATATTATAATAATGATCAAAAATTAAATTAATAAACTATTATTAATAATATAAATATTAATTAAAATATATTTACATAACACAAAATTATTCAAAATCAAATCAAAATATATTTATAAATAATAATATTTAATTTTTAAATTTTACTTCTTTTTATAAGCTTATATTTTTTTTATTAAAATAAATTATTTAAATAATATTTGTCTCACTCGAAAATTATTTTGTAATTGAATTTTTCTAAAAAATTAAACTATAAATAATTAAAATGAATATTTAAAATTATTTTAAATAGAAATAAAAATGAGATTTATTATTTATTAAGTAGTATATAGCTATTAAAAGGTTTATGTATTTAGGGGTTTCGGGATTTAAGAGCTTACTGATTTAAGTAAGTAAGCATTAATGATATATAGGTTTTATTTAAAAAATGAAAAAATAAAAAATTTATTTTTATTATTTTTCTCATTTTTTAAGGTTATAACCTTTGAAAATATAATAATTTTTAAATTTTTTTCAAAAGTGAATACAATATTTTGTTATAATGATCATTATATTTATATATCATATAAATTCAATATAACCAATTTTATTGATAAATATTCTAATAATGATCAAAAAATAAATAAATAATCTATTATTAATATGATAGATATCAATTAAAATAAAATTACAAAACCTAAAATAATCCAGAAGCAAAGCAAAATATATTACAATATAATAATTTTTTGTTTTGAATTTTTTTTATTTTAAAAAGTTTATCAATATTTTTTGATTAAAAATAATTTATATAAATTATATTTGTCTAACTCATAATTTATTTTGTAATTAATATTTATATAAAAATAAACAAATAAATAATTAAAATCAATATTTAAAATTATAATGAAAAAAATGAGATTTATTAATTATTATTTAGGGTATACCAATTTAATTTTAATTATATCTGTCTCACTAATAATTTATTTTGTATTTAATATTTCTATAAAAATATAATGATAATTAATTAAAATAAAAATTTTAAATTATACTGAATAAAAATTAAAATGAGATTTATAATTTATTATTAATGTATAACAGTTTAATGGTTTAAGTATTTATATGTTTTGTCATTTGAAAATTTAGCGATTTATGTTTTTATGCATTTACTGGTTTATAGGTTTTATTTAGACAATAAAATAATAATAAAAAATTATAATTTTTTTTTATTTTCCTATGTTATAACCTTTGACAATATAATAATATTTAAAATTTTTTAAATGTAAATATAATATTTTATTTATAATAATATTATTAATGATATATCATATAAATTCATTATAAACAATTTTATTTATAGATAATATAATAATGATCAAAATTATGAGTTAAAAATATAATTTATAAAAATTATTTTTCATCAAAAAATAGATAAGCTTATAAAAAGAATAAAAATTTAAAAATAAATAATTATTCTTACGTAATATATTTTACTTTGCTTTCGAATCATTTTAGGTTTTGTAATTATATTTAAGTTATATCAATCTTATTCATAATAGATTTTTAATTTATTTTTTCATAATTATTAGAATATCTATCAATAAAATTGTTTATATTGAATTTATATGATATATAATTATTATGATTATTATAAATTAATATTTATTCACTTTTGAAAAATATTTAAAAATTATTATATTTTCAAAGGTTATAACCTTTGAAAATATCAAAAAATAATAAAAATAGTTTTTTTATATTTTATTTCCAAAATAAAACCTATAAACCACTAAATGCATACACATTTAAATCAGTAAACTTCTAAACCCCGTAATGCCTAAATACATAAACCATTAAATAGCTATATACTACTTAATAATTAATAAATCTAATTTTAATTTCTATTTATTATAATTTTAAATATTCTTTTTAATTATTTATTAGTTTATTTTTATTGAAATATTTATTACAAAATAAAGTATGAGTGCGAAAAATATAATTTTATTAATTTATTTTTAATAAAAAAAAATCTACGGTTCTAAAAGAAGTAAAAATTTAAAAATTAAAAATTATTTTCGAGTAATATATTTTACTTTAATTATAATCAATTTGGGTTTTGTAAATATTTTTTAATTAATATCTATCTTTTTATTAATAGTTTATTAATTTAATTTTTGATCATTATTATATTGTCTATCAATAAAATTGTTTATATTTAATTTATATGATATATAATTATTAATATTATTATAACTAAATATTGTATTCACATTTCAAAAAATTATAAATATTATTATATTTTCTAAGGTTATAACCTATGAAAATGATAACAAATTATAGAAATTTTTTTTGTTATTTTATTTTTTTATATAAAACCTAAAAACTACTAAAATCATAAAAACATAAATTGCTAAACTCCTAACTACAAAACATCTAAATACTTAAACTATTAAACTGGTATACATTAATAATAAATCTTAAATCTCATTTTAATTTTTATTCAGTATAATTTTAAATTTTTATATAATTATATATCAATTTATTTTTATAGAAATATTAATTACAAAATAAATTATTAGTGAAGCGGATCTAATTTAAATTAAACCGATATCCCTAAATAATAAATAATAAATAATAAATAATAAATATCAATTTTTTTCTTATAATTTTAAATATTCATTTTAATTATTTATTTGATTATTTATATATAAATATTAATTACAAAATAAATTATGAGTGTGACAAATATAATTTATATAAATTATTTTTCATCAAAAAAATATAGATAAACTTATTAAAAGAAAAAAAAATCATAAACAAAAAATTATTATATAGTAATATATTTTTCTTTGCTTCTGAATCATATTAAGTTTTGTAATTATATTTTAATTTATACATATCTTATTATTAATGGATTATTAATTTATTTTTTTATTATTATTAGAATATTTATCAATAAAATTGTTTATATTGAATTTATATAATATATAAATATAATGATTAGTATAACTAAATATTGTATTCACATTTGAAAAAAATTTAAAAATTATTATATTTTCTAAGGTTATAACCTTTGAAAATATCAAAAAATAATAAAAATAAATTTTTTGTTATTGAATTTTTTAAATAAAACCTATAAACCTCTAAATGCTAGGGGTTCTCATTGGACGGGACTGGATGGGGATTACAAATCTCCAATCCCTTCCCACAGTTCGGAGATTTTTTTTAAAGATCCAGACCCGTCCCATAGGTTGAAAATATCGGGACGGGACTAGACGGAGATCAAGGATTTTGGGTAAGATAAAATGGTTCTGGGACAGAACGGAGTTCTGACATTTTTTTTTTAATTTATTTATTTCAAATTGGCCAAGTTAGTTCATGTCTAAACCTTTTGTTATACCATTTATCATTCCTTAGTTATGTATCTTTCAAACTCAAATTGGGCCAATTTTTTTTTGTCAAATAGTTTGAATACCACAAACGAGTTCCATTACCTTGTCAAAATCTTTGATGTGCAAAAAAGAATAGAAATGTTAAATAGAATAGGACCGAGTTGTGTGCTTAATTTGGTTCTTTGTTTTTTCACAAGTTGGCTTTGTTCAGCCGAGTGAAAGTTAACCATAATAGCAATACTACATTTTATAAACAATTACTTAAAATATAAAGGAATAGCTAAAGATGACAATAAACATTGGTAGCAGCAATTACTACTTAAGTAATTGATAAAATTAGGTAGCTTAATATAACAAAAAAATACAACTAATAACAACCATGATAATAATCATTTCAAAGGTCCGTCCCGGAACAGCAACGAAAATCCAAACCCAATTAATTATCTCTTCTACAACTCCTCCCTTTTCTTCCTCCACTATAGAAGGACAACCAAAGATGAAAACGTGTTAAAATTGTAGACATAAATTTTTAAAATGAAAGAGTCATAAAAAACAAAATATTACCTTATAAAATTTAATACACCCATTCCAAATTTTGTTGGCCAACTATAGTTGGAAGAATATTTGGATCTTGTGACACCTCTGAAAATTGTAATTGAACCATATTTTTATTAAATTGAATGAATAAAATAAGTAAAAGTGAAATTAAAATTTACAAGTTTTGTATACTAACCTGATTTATTAACATCAAGGTCTTGAACTAATTCTTCAATTTCAATAGGTTTGTTTGAGCTTCTCAACCAATCTTGTAGACATATGAGAACTTCAACTGTAATAGGTGTTAAAAAACTCCTAAATTTATCTATAGTTCTCCCCCTAGTGCAAAATGTGGATTCGTAGGCACAGTAGATGTTTGGATAGCAAATACATCCCTTGCTACATTTGCCACAGAAGGATACCTAACATCATTTACCTTCCACCAGTTTAGAAGATCAAAATCAATTCTATTTTTTTCAAGTTTGTCCTCCAAGTACCTATCCAACTCTTCCAAAGCTACAACTTCTTGTTCTTTCTCAGATTCAACAAAAAAAATTATCAACATAAGTATCACTTCCATCAATGAAATTATCATTTTTATTTAACACCATTGAAGAGAAATCATCTTCTTTTGTTTTATCTTCATTTAAATTATTATAATCATTCATCATCTCATTTAAAGCATCCATAACCTTTTTCACCAAATTTTTAGCCAATTCCTCTCTATAATGCTAAGTGTACTTAACCTTGAGATATTTGAGCTTATATCTAGGATCCAACACTACTGCTACAAAAACCATAATATTTGTTGACTGAAGAGAACCCCAATATTTGTTGAATTTATGCCTCATTTTCATACCTATTTCAGAAACCATTGTATCTCTACTATTTTCACAATGCTCAATTTTTTTCAAAATTCGAATATTCTCATGAAAATAAACACTAGAGGTAGAATATTATGAGCCAGAAAATTTACAAGTTACCTCATACAAAGTTTTCAAGAAACGAGCCAATATTATGGCGTTTGTTTAGTCTTTCTCAGTTGGAACCTTTAAACCAAACTCCTTCAAAAACCTTTTGTCTTTGTCCTCCAACTTATCAAATTCTTTTTGATATTTTATATCAGTTTGTAGAATCAATTAAGTTGAATTCCATCTTGTAGGACAATCTAATTGCAATGAAGATCCATATGTCAAGTTTGCTTCTTCAACACATAACTTAAACATATCTAATATTTTAGGACTGCTCCTCACTTATTTCACCACACCTCTAATTTTTTGAATAGCACCCACAACTACTACAATATCATCTCTGACAATTAAGTTTAGGATATGAGCAGACCATCTCATATGAAAATTCTCGCCTCTCAAAGGTACAACACTTTTCTTCACAAGCCTTTTTTTCAATTGTTCAACTTCAACTTCATTATTTGATGCATTGTCAACTATAATGCACATCAACTTTCCCAAATCCCATTCATTCATGCCAAACTCAATAGCATTTCTAATATTAACTCCAGAATGATTTTTAATTACACAAAAGTTCGAAAGCTTTTTATGCATATTCCATTGAGAATCAATGCAATGGACAGTCAAACATATATAAGACAAATTTTGAATGCTAGTCCAAGTGTCGGTAGTCAATGAAATTCTACAAAAATGAGATGATATGCTATCAAATAATTTCTTCTTTTCCTTCACAAACAAAGAAAAACAATTTCTCATTATAGAGTGCCTAGATGGAATTTTAAATTGAGGCACACTAACTTTACAAAACTCTTTAAACTCATCCTTCTCAACAAAACAAAAAGGCAATTCATCTTTTATGATCATTTTTACCAAAGCCTCC
Source organism: Sapria himalayana (assembly GCA_029783825.1). Taxonomy (NCBI): domain Eukaryota; kingdom Viridiplantae; phylum Streptophyta; class Magnoliopsida; order Malpighiales; family Rafflesiaceae; genus Sapria; species Sapria himalayana. The sequence continues at coordinate 152,647 of JAREIK010000149.1, read as the reverse complement.
CTAACTAGTTGTTGATCAAATTGCCAACAAGTTAACTTGTTATCCTTTGAACTAGTACCTTTAGTGAAACTCAAGAAAGATTATGACTTGTCTTTACCTTTGTCAGCTTCTATTAATTCTTTTTTGAGTGGAAATTTCCTACAAGTCTTTCTCAAGTATTTCCCTAAACTCGAAGTACCTTGATCACTTTTTCCAAGTATTCTTTCCTACACCATATACAAGCTGCCCTACCAGTTTGATTTCCCTATAAATCAACTAATATCTCATAAGTTTCCCAAATAGCAGACTTATACTTTTTATGAGTTTGTGGTTCAGATGTACCTTGACTTTCTTTTACAATTGGAATTGAAGAACCTGCCGTAACAATTAGAGGGTTCATGAAAGGATGATAATTGGATTTACCAGTACTTTGAAAATTTTAGATGTGAACATCTTTATTTTATTATATTTTTTGTTTACTGCTGGATTGTGCCATCTGCATTGCCATTAATGAATATGATATGTTAAGCATAAATACATATAAATATTTCAAACAAGCAAGCTCTACAAAATGGACTATAACACATAATACTAATAATTAATCACTCAATTCATTTCAGAAAAACAAACAAAAAGGCTAGTGGCATCTGAGACACGGTGAAGGCAACCAGAAGTGTGACGGACAAGGGCTGGACCTAACTGAACATAGTTGGAACGGCGTGAAGTGGCCTGGAACTTGTCGGAACAGCAATAGGTGCATCGAAATTGGATGGGCTGTAGCGGAATTCGTGGCATTTTCATGATATATATATATATATATATTCTTAGTTCTAGTATCGATTTTTTAGGACGGGATGGTTCTCGGGATGCATATTGATTAAGATCCAGAACCATCCCAAAAGAAAAAATAAGTGACAAAATGGGACGGGAAAAGTAAAAGTCAACGGATTTTTCTCAATCCCGATTCTTTCGAGACAAGACTTCGGGTCGGGTCGCAAATCTCTGAATTTCGTGAGCAGCCCTACTAAATGCATATAAAGTTAAAGTAGTAAACTCCTAAACCGCGTAATGTCTAAATACATAAATCATTAAACTGCTAAATTCTACTTAATAATTAATAAATCTAATTTTTAATGTTATATATTATATTTTTAAATATTTATTTTAATTATTTATTAGTGTATTTATTTAGAAATAATTATTATAAAATAAATTATGAGTGGGACAAATATAATTTAAATAATATATTATTTATCTAATAAAAATATATGCTTATAAAAGAAGTATAAATTTAAAAATTAAAAATTTTTATCAAGTAATATAAGTTACTTTAATTTTGAATCAATTTGGGTTTTGTAAATATTTTTTAATTAATATCTATCTTAATATTAATAGTTTATAAATTTTATTCTTGATCATTATTATAATATCTATCAATAAAATTATTTATATTAAATTTATATATATAAATTATTAATATTAGTATAACAAAATATTGTATTAAAATTTCAAAAAATTTTAAATATTATTATATTTTCAAATATTATAACCTATTAAAATGATAAAAAATTATATAAATTTTTTTGTTATTTTATTTTTTTTTTTAAAAATGTATAAACCACTAAAAGCCTAAAAACATAAATCGCTAAAATCCTAAATGAAAAAACCTCTAAATACTTAATCCATTAAATATGTATAAAGTAATAATAAATCATAAAACTCATTTTAAATTTTATTCAATATAATTTTAAATTTTTATTTTAAATATTTATCAGTTTAGTTTTATAAAAATATTAATTATAGAATAAATTATTAGTGAGAAATATCTAGTTTAATTTAAACAGGTATCTCTAAATAATAAATAATAAATAATAAATAATAAATCTCATTTTTTTCATTAAAATTTTAAATATTCATTTTAATTATTTATTTGTTTGTTTTTATAAATATATTAATTACAGAATAAATTATGAGTTAGACAAATATAATTTATATAAATTATTTTTCATCAAAAAAATATAGATAAACTTTTTAAAAGAAAAAAAAAGTTCATAACAAAAAATTATTATATAATAATATATTTTGCTTTTCTTCTGAATCATTTTAGGATTTGTAATTATATTATAATTGAAATCTATCATATTAATAATAGATTATTAATTTATTTTTTGATCATTATTAGAATATTTATCAATAAAATAGTTTATATTGAATTTATATGATATATAAATATAAGGATTATTATAACTAATTATTGAACTCACTTTTGAAAAAAATTTAAAAATTATAATATTTTCTAAGGTTATAACCTTAAAAAATGAGAAAAAATAATAAAAATAAATTTTTTGTTATTTCATTTTTAAAATAAAACCTATAGATCATTAAATGCTTACTTACTTAAATCAGTAAGCTCATAAATCACAAAACCCCTAGATACATAAACCTTTTAACAGCTATATACTACTTAATAAATAATAAATCTCATTTTTATTTCAATTTATTATAATTTTAAATCTTCATTTTAATTATTTATAGTTTAATTTTTTAGAAAATTTAATTACAAAATAAATTTCGAGTGAGACAAACATTATTTAAATAATTTATTTTAATAATAAAAATTTAAGCTTATAAAAAGAAAAAAAAATTTAAAAATTAAATATTATTATTTAGTAATATATTTTGATTTGATTATGAATCATTTTGGGTTATGTAAATATATTTTAATTAATATTTATATTATTAATAATAGTATATTAATTTAATTTTTGATCATTATTATAATATCTATCATTAAATTTATTTATATTGAATTTATATGATATATAATTAGCAAGATTAATATAATTATACATGGTATTCACATTTCAAAAAATTTTAAAAATTATTTTATTTTCAAAGGTTATAACCTTTGAAAATCAGAAAAAATCAAAAATAGAATTTTAAATTTTTATTATATAAATAAAACATATAAACCACTAAATGCCTAAAAACATAAATTGCTAAACTACTAAATGACAAAACTACTAAATGATCAGACTATTAAACTGGTATACAATATTAATAAATCAAAAATCTCATTTTAATTTGTATTAATTATAATTTTAAATATTCATTTTAATTATTTATTAGTTGATTTTTTATAGAAATATCAATCTTAAAATTAATAATGAGCTCCTAAAGCCCGTAATGCCTAAATACATAAACCATTAAATCACTATATACTACTTAATAACTAAGAAATCTAATTTATATTTCAATTTATTATAATTTTAAATATTCATTTTAATTTTTTATTAATTTATTTTTATATAAATTTTTATTACAAAATAAATTATGAGTGCGACAAATATTATTTAAATTATTTTATTAATAAAAAAAATATAAACACTTATAAAAGAAGTAAAAATTTAAAATTTAAAAATTATTATCCAATAATATTTTTTAGTTTAATTTTGAATCAATTTGGGTTTTGTAAATATTTTTTAATTTATATCTATCTTATTATTAATAGTTTGTTAATTTAATTTTTGATCATTATAATAATATCTATCAATAAAATTGTTAATATTGAATTTATATCATATATAATTATTAAAATTATTATTACTAAATATTATATTCGCATTTCAAAAAATTTTAAATATTATTATATTTTCAAAGGTTATAACCTATGAATATGACAAAAAATTACAAATTTTTTTTTGTTATTTTATTGTTTAAATAAAACCTATAAATCACTAAATGTCTAAAAACATGAATCGCTAAACACCTATACGACAAAACCTCTAAATACTTAAACTATTAAATTGGTATACATTAATAATAAATCATAAATCTCATTTTAATTTATATTCAGTATAATTTTAAATTTTTATTTTAATTATTTATCAGTTTATTTTTATAGAAATATTAATTACAAAATAAATTATTAGTAAGATAGATATAATTTAAATAAAACCGGTATATCCTAAATTATAAAAAATAAATCTCATTTTTTTTCATTATAATTTTAAATATTCATTTTAATTATTTATTTGTTTATTTTGATATAAATATTAATTAAAAAATAAATAATGAGGTAGTCAAATATAATATATGTAAATTATTTTTAATCAAAAAAAATTGATAAACATTTTAAAATAAAAAAAATTACAAAACAAAAATTATTATATAGTAATATATTTTTGTTTGCTTATGAATCAATTTATGTTTTGTAATTATATTTTAATTGATATCTATCTTATTAATAATAGATTATTAATTTATTTTTTTGATCATTATTATAATATTAATCACTAAAATTGTTTATATTGATTTTATATGATATATAAATATAATGATTATTATAACTAAATATTGAATTTGCTTTTGAAAAAAATTTAAAAATTATTATATTTTCAAAGGTTATAACCTTTGAAAATATCAAAAAATAAAAAAAATAAATTTTTTGTTATTTTATTTTTTAAATAAAACCTATAAACCACGAAATCCATACTCAATTAAACCAGTATACTCCTATACCCCATAATACCGAAATACATAAACCATTAAACCCCTATATAATACATAATAATTAATAAATCTAATTTTTATTTCTATTTATTATAATTTTAAATATTCATTTAATTATTTATTAGTTTATATTTATAAAAATATTTATTACAAAATAAATTATTAGTAAGACAAATATAATTTAAATAATTTATTTTTAATCAAAAGATATATATACGCTTATAAAAGAAGTAAGAATTTAAAAATTAAAAATTATTATCCAATAATATTTTTTAGTTTAATTTTGAATCAATTTAGGTTTTGTAAATATTTTTTAATGAATATCTATCTTATTATTATTAGTTTATTAATTTAATTTTTGATCATTATTATAATAACTATCAATAAAATTGTTTATATTGAATTTATATGATGTATGATTATTAATAATATTATAATTAATTATTGTTTCACATTTTAGAAAATTTTAAATCTCAAAACCATTAAACTGGTATACATTAATAATAAATCATAAATCTCATTTTAATTTTTTTTTGTATAATTTTTAATTTTTATTGTAATTATTTATCAGTTTGTTTTTATAGAAATATTAATTACAAAAAAAATTATTAGTAAGACAGATCTAATTTAAATAGACCGGTATACACTAAATAATAATAATAAATCTCATTTTTTTTCATTATAATTTTAAATATTCATTTTAATTAATTATTTGTTTATTTTTATATAAATATTAATTAAAAAATAAATTATGAGTTAGACAAATATAATTTATGTAAATTATTTTTAATCAAAAAAATATAGATAAACTTTTTAAAATAAAAAAAATTACAAAATAAAAAATTATTATATAGTAATATATTTTGGTTTGCTTATGAATCATTTTATGTTTTGTAATTTTATTTTAATTGATATCTATCTTATTAATAATAGATTATTAATATATTTTTTTGATCATTATTAGAATATAAATAACTAAAATTGTTTATATTGAATTTAAATGATATAAAAATATAATGATTTTTATAAGTAAATATTGAATTAAGTTTTTAAAAAATTTAAAAATTAGTATATTTTCAAAGGTTATAACCTTGAAAATATCAAAAAATAATAAAAATAGATTTTTTGTTATTTTATTTTTTAAATATAACTTATAAACCACTTAATACATACACAGTTAAATCAGTATACTCCTAAACCCCGTAGTACCTAAATACATAAACAATTAATCCACTATATAATACATAATAATTAATAAATCTAATTTTTATTTTTATTTATTATAATTTTAAATATTCATTTAATTATTTATTAGTTTATTTTTATAGAAATATTTAATACAAAATAAATTATGAGTAAGACAAATATAATTTAAATAATTTATTTTTTATCAATAAATATATATGTGCTTATAAAAGAAGTAAAAATTAAAAATTAAAAAATATTATGCAGTAATATATTTTACTTTAATTTTGAATCAATTTGGGTTTTCTAAATGATTTTTATTTAATATCTATCTTATTATTAATAGTTTATTAATTTAATTTTTGATCATTATTATAATACCTTTCAATAAAATTGTTTATATTGAAATTATATGATGTATGATTATTAAAAATATTATATCTAAATATTGTATTCACCTTTTAGAAAATTTTAGATCTCAAAATATTTAAACTGGTATAGATTAATAATAAATCATAAATCTCATTTTAATTTTTATTCAGTATAATTTTAAAATTTTATTTTAATTATTTATCAGTTTATTTTTATAGAAATATTAATTACAAAATAAATTATTAGTGAGACAAATATAATTTAAATAATTTATATTTCATCAAAAAAATATAAGTTTATAAAAATAGGAACAATTTTAAAAATAAAAATTTATTATTTAGTAAAATATTTTATTTTGATTTCGTATCATTTTAGATTTTGTAATTCTATTTTAAATTATATCATTCTTTTTAATAATAGTTTATTAATTAATTATTGATTATTATTATAATATCTATTAATAAAATTATTTATATAGAGTTTACATTATATATAATTATTAATATTATTATAACTAAATATTATTTTCATATTAAAAAAATTAAAAATTATTATATTTTCAAAGGTTATAACCTTCAAAAATTTAAAAAAAAAACAAAAAATTAAATTTTTTGTTTTTTCATTATTTACATAAAAACTATAAATCACTAAGTGCATACACACTTAGATCACTAAACCCCAAAACACCTAAAAACCTAAACAATTAAAAATGTATATCTCGAATAATAAATAATAAATCTCACTTATATTTGTATTCATTATAATTTTAAATATTCATTTTAATTATTTTTTAGTTTATTTTTATAGAATTATAAATTACAAAATATATTATGAGGAAGACAAATATAATTTAAATTATATTCTTTTAAGAACAAAAATATAAACTTATAAAAAGAAACAAAACATCAAAAACATTATTATTTAGTAATTTATTTTACTTTGATTTTGAATAATATCTAACTTATTTATAATAGTTTATTAATTTATTTTTTTATCATTAATATAATATCTATAAATATAATTGTTTATATTGAATTTATATAATATATAATTATTAATATTATCAAAACTAAATATAGTATTCACATTTAATATAATTAAAAAATTATTTTATTTTCAAAGGTTATAACCTTCAAAAATGAGAAAAAAAAACAAAAAATAAATTTTTTGTTATATCACTATTTAAAAAAAACTTATAAACCAATAAATACCTAAATACATAAATCTCTAAACTCCTAAACCCCGAAGCCCCTAAATACTTAAATCTTTAAACTCGTAAACCTTAAATATAATTTAAATAATTTATTGAAATATTAATTACAAAATAAAATATGTGTGAAAAAATATAATTTAAATAATTTTTTTTTATCAAAAAAATATATAATCTCATAAAATGAGGCAAAAACTAAAAAACCAAAATTATTTTTTAGTAATAAATTTACTTTGATTTTAATCATTTTAGTTTTTGTAATTAAATTTTAATTTATATCTATCATATTAATAATAGTTTATTAATTTATTTTTTTAATAATTGATATAATATCTATCAAAAAATTGTTTATATATAGTTGTTATTATCTATAGTTATAATAATTATTATTACTAAATATTCTATAAACATTTTTAAAAAATTTTAAAATTATTATATTTATAAATGTTATAACTTTTGAAAATTTGAAAAAATATCAAAAATAAATTTTTTATATTTCATTATTTAAATAAAACCTATAAACCATTAAATGCCTAAAAACTTAAATTGCTAAACTCCTAAACGATAAAACCTTTAAATACTTAAACCATTAAATTGGTATACATTAATAATAAATTTAAATATTAAAAAAAATCAAAAAAAATAAATTTTTTATTTTTTCATTCTTTAAATAAAAACTATAAATCACTAAACCCAAAAACATATAAATACATAAACCATTAAACTAGTATATCCTGAATAATAAATAATAAATATCTATTTTATTTGTATTCATTATAGTTTTAAATATTCATTTTAATTATTTATAAGTTTATTTTTATAGAATTATAAATTAAAAGTAAATTATGAGCAAGACAAATATAAATTAAATAATTTAATTTTAATAAAAAAATATAAACTTATAAAAAGAAGCAAAACATCAAAAAAATTATTATTTAGTAATATATTTTAATTTGATTTTAAATAAATTTACATTTTGTAAATATATTTTAAATATATTTTTCATATTAATAATAGTTTATTGATTAAATTTTTGATCAATAATATAAAATCTATCAATAAAATTGTTTATATTGAATTTACATGATATATTATTATTAAGCTTATCATAAATAAATATAGTATTCACATATAAAAAAATTGTAAAAATTATTATATTTTCAAAGGTTATAACCTTCAAAAATGATAAAAAACAACAAAAATAAAGTTTTTTTTATATAATTATTTAAATAAAACTTGTAAACCATTAAATGCCTTAATACATAAATCTCTAAACTCCTAAACCTCGAAGCCCCTAAATACTTAAACATTTAAACTCGTAAACCTTAAATATAATTTAATTAATTTATATAAATAATAATCACAAAATAAATTATGAGTGATACAAATATATTTTAAATTATATATTTTTCATTAAAAAATATATAAGCTATTATAATGATGCAAAAACTAAAAAAATATATTATTTAGTAATAAATTTTTCTTTGATTTTCAATAATTTTAGGTTTTTGAATTATATTTTAATTTATATATATATATCATATTAATAATAGTTTATTAATTTATTTTTTGATAATTGAGATAATATCTATCAATAAAATTATTTTTATATAGTTGATATTATATATTGTTATAATAATTTAATTACTAAATATTGTATAAACATTTTTAAAAAATTTTAAAATTATTATATTTTCAAATGTTATAACTTTTGAAAATTTCAAAATATATTAAAAGTAATTTTTTTATATTTCATTATTTTAATAAAACCTATAAACCACTAAATACCTAAAAACATAAATTTCTAAACTCCTAAATAATAAAACTTTAAATACTTAAATCATTAAATTGGTATACATTAATAATAAATCATAAATCTCAATTTAATTTTTATTAAGTATAATTTTAAATTTTTATTTTAATTATGTATCAGTTTATTTTTATAAAAATATTAATTACAAAAATAATTATTAGTGAGACAGATATAATTAAAATTAAATCGGTATACTCTAACTAATAAATAATAATCTCATTTTTTTTCATTATAATTTTAAATATTCATTTTAATTATTTATATTTATATTTTTATATAAATGATAATAACAAAATAAAGTATAAGTTATACAAAAATAATTTATATAAATTATTTTTCGACAAAAAAATATAGATAAACTAATTAAAATAAGAAAAAACTAAAAAAAAAATTTATTACATAGTAATATATTTTGCTTTGTTTCTGAATCATTTTAGGTTTTGTAATTATATTTTAATTGATATATAACTTATTAATAATAGATTATTAAATTATTTTTTTATCATTATTATAATATTTATCAATAAAAATGTTTATATTGAATTTATATCATATATATATTTAATAATTATCATACCTAAATATTATATTTACTTATGAAAAAAATTTTAAAATAATTATATTTTCAAAGATTATAACCTTTTAACATGTGAAAAAATAAAAAAAAATATTTTTTTTATTTTATTGTTTAAATAAAATCTATAAACCACTAAATACTTAAACACATAAATCACTAAACTACAAAATCCAGATACCCCTATATAGATAATCCTTTAAACCGGTATACCCTAAATAATAATGAATAAATCCCATTTTTATTTCTTTTCATTATAATTTAAAAAATTTATTTTCATTCTTTAGTTTTTTATTTGTATATATATATATTAATTATAAAATAAATTATTAGTTAAAAATATAATTTATAAAAATTATTTTTCATCAAAAAATAGATAAGATTATAAAAAGAATAAAAAATTTAAAAACAAATTATTATTATTATGTAACATATTTTGCTTTGCTTTTGAATCATTTTATGTTTTGATATTATATTTTAAGTAATATCAATGTTATTCGTAATAAATTTTTAATTTATTTTTTGATAATTATTAGAATATCTATCAATAAAATTGTTTATATTGAATTTATATGATATATAATTATTATGATTATTATAAATAAATATTTATTCATTTTTTGAATAAAATTTAAAAATTATTATATTTTCAAAGGTTATAACCTTTGAAAATATCAAAAAATAATAAAAATATTTTTTTTATTTTTTTTAAATAAAAACTATAATTCACTAAATGCATACACAGTTAAATCAGTAAACTACTAAACCTTGTAATGCCTAAATATATAAACCAGTAAACTTCTATATACTACTTAATAATAAATAAATCTAATTTTTATTTCTAATTATTATAATTTTAAATATTCATTTTAATTATTTATTGTAATAAATATAGAAATATTTATTACAAAATAAAGTATGAGTGCGGAAAATATAATTTAATTTATTTATTTTTAATAAAAAAAATATATGCTTATAAAAGATGTAAAAAATTAAAAATTATTATCCAGTAATATATTTTACTTTAATTTTGAATCAATTTGGGTTTTGTAAATATTTTTTTAATTAATTTCTATATATTTATTAAAAGTTTATTAATTTAATTTTTGATCATTTTTATATTATCTATCAATAAAATTATTTATATTGAATATATATGATATATAATTATTAATATTATTATAACTAAATATTGTATTCACATTTCAAAAAATTGTAAATATTATTATATTTTCAAAGGTTATAACCTCTGAAAATGATAACAAATTATAGAAATGTTTTTGTTATTTTATTTTTTTATATAAAACCTATAAACCACTAAAAGCCTAAAAACATAAATAGCTAAACTCCTATCGACAAAACCGCTAAATACTTAAACTATTAAAATGGTATACATTAATAATAAATCTTAATTTTAATTTTTATTCAGTATAATTTGAAATTTTTATTTTAATTGTTTATCAGTTTATTTTTTTATAAATATTTATTATAAAATAAATTATTAGTGAGACAGATCTAATTTAAATTAAACCGGTATCCCTAAATAATAAATAATAAAACATATTTTTTTTTCATTATAAATTTAATTATTCATTTTAATTATGTATTTGTTTATTTATATATAAATATTAATTACAAAATAAATTGAGTTAGACAAATATAATTTATTTATATTATTTTTCATCAAAAAATTATAAATAAACTTTTTTGAAGAAAAAAATTTTTTAAAAAAGATTATTATATAGTAATATATTTTGCTTTGATTCTGAATCATTATAGGTTTTATAATTATATTTTAATTGAAATCTATCTTATTAATAATAGATTATAAATTTATTTTTGATCAATATTAGAGTATTTATCAATAAAATTGTTTATTTTGAATTTATATGATATATAAATATAATGATTATTATAACTAAAGATTATATTCACTTTTGAAAAATATTTAAAAATTTTTATATTTTGAAAGGTTATAATATTTGAAAATTTTAAAAAATAATAAAAATATATTTATTATTATTTTTTTTTAAAATAAAACCTATAAACCACTAAATCCTAAAAACATAAATTGATAAACTTTTTAATTACAAAATCTCTAAATTCTTCTTTCATTAAACTGGTATAGATTAATAATAAATAATAAATCTCATTATAATTTTTATTCAGTATAATTTTAAATTTTCATTTTAATTATTTATCAGTTTATTTTTTTATAAATATTTATTATAAAATAAATTATTAGTGAGACAGATCTAATTTAAATTAAACTGGTATCCCTAAATAATAAATAATAAATCATATTTTTTTTCATTATAAATTTAAATATTAATTTTAATTATTTATTTGTTTATTTATATATAAATATTAATTACAAAATAAATTGAGTCAGACAAATATAATTTATTTATATTATTTTTCATCAAAAAATTATAAATAAACTTTTTAGAAGAAAAAAAAATTTTAAAAAAAGATTATTATATAGTGATATATTTTGCTTTGATTCTGAATCATTTTAGGTTTTATAATTATATTTTAATTGAAATCTATCTTATTAATAATAGATTATAAATTTATTTTTGATCATTATTAGAGTATTTATCAATAAAATTGTTTATTTTGAATTTATATGATATATAAATATAATGATTATTATAAATAAAGATTGTATTCACTTTTGAAAAATATTTAAAAATTTTTATATTTTGAATGGTTATAATATTTGAAAATTTTAAAAAATAATAAAAATATATTTATTATTATTTTATTTTTAAAATAAAACCTATAAACCACTAAAGCCTAAAAACATAAATTGATAAACTTTTAAATTACAAAATCTCTAAATACTTCTTTCATTAAACTGGTATAGATTAATAATAAATAATAAATCTCATTATAATTTTTATTTAGTATAATTTTAAATTTTTATTTTAATTGTTTATCAGTTTATTTTTTTATAAATATTTATTATAAAATAAATTATTAGTGAGACAGATCTAATTTAAATTAAACCGGTATCCCTAAATAATAAATAATAAATCATATTTTTTTTTTCATTATAAATTTAATTATTCATTTTAATTATGTATTTGTTTATTTATATATAAATATTAATTACAAAATAAATTGAGTTAGACAAATATAATTTATTTATATTATTTTTCATCAAAAAATTATAAATAAACTTTTTAGAAGAAAACAATTTTTTAAAAAAGATTATTATATAGTAATATATTTTGCTTTGATTCTGAATCATTATAGGTTTTATAATTATATTTTAATTGAAATCTATCTTATTAATAATAGATTATAAATTTATTTTTGATCAATATTAGAGTATTTATCAATAAAATTGTTTATTTTGAATTTATATGATATATAAATATAATGATTATTATAACTAAAGATTGTATTCACTTTTGAAAAATATTTAAAAATTTTTATATTTTGAAAGGTTATAATATTTGAAAATTTTAAAAAATAATAAAAATATATTTATTATTATTTTTTTTTAAAATAAAACCTATAAACCACTAAATCCTAAAAACATAAATTGATAAACTTTTTAATTACAAAATCTCTAAATTCTTCTTTCATTAAACTGGTATAGATTAATAATAAATAATAAATCTCATTATAATTTTTATTCAGTATAATTTTAAATTTTCATTTTAATTATTTATCAGTTTATTTTTTTATAAATATTTATTATAAAATAAATTATTAGTGAGACAGATCTAATTTAAATTAAACTGGTATCCTTAAATAATAAATAATAAATCATATTTTTTTTCATTATAAATTTAAATATTCATTTTAATTATTTATTTGTTTATTTATATATAAATATTAATTACAAAATAAATTGAGTTAGACAAATATAATTTATTTATATTATTTTTCATCAAAAAATTATAAATAAACTTTTTAGAAGAAAAAAAAATTTTAAAAAAGATTATTATATAGTAATATATTTTGCTTTGATTCTGAATCATTTTAGGTTTTATAATTATATTTTAATTGAAATCTATCTTATTAATAATAGATTATAAATTTATTTTTGATCATTATTAGAGTATTTATCAATAAAATTGTTTATTTTGAATTTATATGATATATAAATATAATGATTATTATAAATAAAGATTGTATTCACTTTTGAAAAATATTTAAAAATTTTTATATTTTGAAAGGTTATAATATTTGAAAATTTTAAAAAATAATAAAAATATATTTATTATTATTTTATTTTTAAAATAAAACCTATAAAGCACTAAAGCCTAAAAACATAAATTGATAAACTTTTAAATTACAAAATCATTAAATACTTCTTTCATTAAACTGGTATAGATTAATAATAAATAATAAATCTCATTATAATTTTTATTTAGTATAATTTTATATTTTTATTTTAAATATTTATTAGTTTATTTTTTTTATAAATATTTATTATAAAATAAATTATTAGTGAGACAGATCTAATTTAAATTAAACCGGTATCCCTAAATAATAAATAATAAATCATATTTTTTTTTTCATTATAAATTTAATTATTCATTTTAATTATGTATTTGTTTATTTATATATAAATATTAATTACAAAATAAATTGAATTAGACAAATATAATTTATTTATATTATTTTTCATCAAAAAATTATAAATAAACTTTTTAAAGAAAAAAAATTTTTTAAAAAGATTATTATATAGTAATGTATTTTGCTTTGATTCTGAATCATTATAGGTTTTATAATTATATTTTAATTGAAATCTATCTTATTAATAATAGATTATAAATTTATTTTTGATCAATATTAGAGTATTTATCAATAAAATTGTTTATTTTGAATTTATATGATATATAAATATAATGATTATTATAACTAAAGATTGTATTCACTTTTGAAAAATATTTAAAAATTTTTATATTTTGAAAGGTTATAATATTTGAAAATTTTAAAAAATAATAAAAATATATTTATTATTATTTTTTTTAAAATAAAACCTATAAACCACTAAATCCTAAAAACATAAATTGATAAACTTTTAAATTACAAAATCTCTAAATTCTTCTTTCATTAAACTGGTATAGATTAATAATAAATAATAAATCTCATTATAATTTTTATTCAGTATAATTTTAAATTTTCATTTTAATTATTTATCAGTTTATTTTTTTATAAATATTTATTATAAAATAAATTATTAGTGAGACAGATCTAATTTAAATTAAACCGGTATCCCAAAATAATAAATAATAAATCATATTTTTTTTCATTATAAATTTAAATATTCATTTTAATTATTTATTTGTTTATTTATATATAAATATTAATTACAAAATAAATTGAGTTAGACAAATATAATTTATTTATATTATTTTTCATCAAAAAATTATAAATAAACATTTTAGAAGAAAAAAAAATTTTAAAAAAAATTATTATATTGTAATATATTTTGCTTTGATTCTGAATCATTTTAGGTTTTATAATTATATTTTAATTGAAATCTATCTTATTAATAATAGATTATAAATTTATTTTTGATCATTATTAGAGTATTTATCAATAAAATTGTTTATTTTGAATTTATATGATATATAAATATAATGATTATTATAACTAAAGATTGTATTCACTTTTGAAAAATATTTAAAAATTTTTATATTTTGAAAGGTTATAATATTTGAAAATTTTAAAAAATAATAAAAATATATTTATTATTATTTTATTTTTAAAATAAAACCTATAACCACTAAATGCATACATAGTTAAATCAGTAAACTCCTAAACCTCGTAATGCCTAAATACATAAACCATTAAACCGCTATATACTACTTAATAATTAATAAATTTAATTTTTATTTCTAATTATTATAATTGTAAATATTTATTTTAATTATTTATTAGTTTATTTCTATAGAAATGTTTATTACAAATAAATTATAAGTGTGAGAAATATAATTTAAATAATTTATTTTTAATCAATAAAAGTATTTACGCTTATAAAATAAGTAAAAATTTAAATAATAAAAATTATTATAAAGTAATATATTTTACTTTAATTTAGAATCAATTCGGGATTTGTAAATATTTTTTAATTAATATCTATCTTATTATTAATAGTTTATTAATTTAATTTTTCATCATTATTATAAGATCTATCAATAAAATTATTTATATTGAATTTCTATGATATATAATTATTAATTTTATTATAACTAAATATTATATTCGCATTTCAAAAAATATTAATTATTATTATATTTTCAAAGGTTATGACCTATAAAAATGAAAAAAAATTACAAAATATTTTTTTGTTATTTTATTGTTTAAATAAAACCTATAAACCACTAAATGCCTAAAAACACAAATCGCTTAACTCCTAAATTAAAAAAACCTTTAAATACTTAAACAATTAAACTGGTATACATTAATAATAAATCATAAATATCATTTTAATTTTTATTCAGAATAATTTTAAATTTTTAATTTAATTATTTATCAGTTTATTTTTATAGAAATATTAATTACAAAATAAAATTTTAGATAGATAAATCTAATTTAAATTAAACCGGTATACCATAAATAATAAATAATAAAACTGATTTATTTTTCATTATAATTTTAAATATTCATTTTAATTATTTATTTGTTTATTTTTATATAAATATTAATTACAAAATAAATTATGAGTTAAACAAATATAATTTATATAAATTATTTTTCATCAAAAAAAATATAGATAAATTTTTAAAAACAAATTTCAAAACAAAAAATTATTATATAGTAATATATTTTGCTTTGCTTCTGAATCATTTTAATATTTGTAATTATATTTTAAATGATATATATCTTATTAATAATATATTATTAATTTATTTTTTGATCATTATTAGAATATATATCAATAAAATTGTTTATATTGAATTTATATGATATATAAATTTAATAATTATTATAACTAAATATTGTATTCACTTTTAAAAAAAGTTTTAAAATTTTTATATTTTCAAAGATTATAACCTTTGAACATATGAAAAAATAAAAAAAATATATATTTTTTTGTTATTTCATTGTTTAAATAAAACCTATACACAACTAAATGCCTAAACACTTAAATCACTAAACTACAAATTCTTGATACCCCTATATAGATAATCCTTTAAACCGGTATACAATAAATAATAATTAATAAATTACATTTTTATCTGTTTTCATTATTATTTAAAAAAATCATTTTGATTTTAGTTTTTTATTTGTATATCTGTATTAATTATAAAATAAATTATAAGTTAAAAATATAATTTATAAAAATTATTTTTCATCAAAAAATAGATAAGCTTATAAAAAGAATAAATATTTAAAAACAAATATTTATTATTTAGTAATATATTTTGCTTTGCTTTTGAATCATTTTAAGTTTTAATATTATATTTTAAGTAATATAAATCTTATTCATAATATATTTTTAATTTATTTTTTGACAATTATTAGAATATCTATCAATAAAATTGTTTATATTGAATTTATATGATATATAATTCTTATGATTATTATAAATAAATTTTGTATTCACTTTTGAAATAAATTTAAAAATTATTATATTTTCAAATGTTATAACCTTAAAAAAGGAGAAAAAATAATAAAAATAAATTTTTTGTTATTTCATATTTTAAAAATAACCTATAGTTCATTAAATGATTACTTACTTAAATTAGTAAGTTTATAACCCCCAAAACTCCTAAATGCATAAACCTTTTAAAATCTATATTCTACTTATAAAATAATAAATCTCATTTATATTTCTATTTATTATAATTTTAAATATTCATTTTAATTATTTATAGTTAAATTTTTTAGAAAAATTAATTCAAAATAAATTTCGAATAAGACAAAAAATATCTAAATAATTTATATTTAATCAAAAAAAAATATAAGCTTAAAAAAAGAAGGAAAAATTTAAAAATTAAATATAATTTTTTAGTAATATATTTTGATTTGATTTTGAATCATTTTGTGTTATGTAAAAATATTTTAATTAATATTTAGATTTTTAATATTAGTTTGTTAATTTAATTTTAGATCATTATTATAATATCTATCATTAAAATTGTTAATATTTAAGTTATATGATATATAATTATTAAGATTAATACAATTATACATAGTAATCACATTTCAAAAAATTTTGAAAATTATTTTATTTTCAAAGTTATAACCTTTGAAAATCAAAAAAAAAAATTTTTATTTTTATTATATAAATAAAACCTATAAACCACTAAATGCCTAAAAACATAAATTGATAAACTTCTAAATGACAAAACCCCTATATAATTTAACCATTATACCGGTATACTATATATAATAAATAATAAATCTCATTTTTATTAGTATTCATTATAATTTTAAACATACATCTTAATTATTTATTAGTTCATTTTTATAGAAATATAAATTAAAAAATAAATAATTAGTGAGACAAATATAATATAAACAATTTATTTTTCATCAAAAAATATATAAGAATATAAATGGATACATACATTTAAAAATTTAAAATTAATATTTAGTAAAATATTTCACTTTGATTTTGAATCATTTTAGGTTTTGCAAATATATTTAAAACAATATTTATCTTATTAATAATTGTTTATTATTTTTTTTATGATCATTATTATAATATATACCAAGAAAATAATTTATATTTAATTTATATGATATATAATTATTATGATTTTTAACTTCATATTGTATTCACTTTTCGAAAAAAAAAATTAAAAATTATTATATTTTCAAATGTTATAACCTTCAAAAATGAGAAAAAATAACAAAAATATTTTTTTTTATTTTATTTTTTAAATAAAACCTATAAACCACTAAATGACTAAATACTAAAATGACTAAACTCCTAATCCCCGTAGCTCATAAATACTCAAAACATTAAATTAATATAGTCTATATAAAAAATCATAATTCTCATTTTTATTAGTATTCATTATAATTTTAAATATTCATTTTAATTATTTATCAGTTTATTTTTATAGAAATTATAATTACAAAATAAATTATTAGTGAGACAGATATAATTTAAATAATTTATTTTTCATCAAAAAAATATATATGCTTATAAAAAGAGGCAAAATTTTAAAAATAAAAGATTATTTTTTATTAATATATCTTATTTTTATTTTTAATCATTTTAAATTTAATAATTATATTTTAATTTATATAATTCTTATTAATACTAGTTTATTAATTTATTTATTGATCATTATTATAATATCTATTAATAAAATTATTTATATTTAGTTTACACTATATATAATTATTAAGATTATTATAACTAAATATTATATTCACATTTAAAAAAATTAAAAATTATTATATTTTCAAAGGTTATAACCTTCAAAAATTAAAAAAATCAAAAAATGAAATTCTTTTTTTCATTCTTTAAATAAAAACTATAAATCACTAAAGGTTAAACAATAAATCACTAAACTCCTAAACCACAAAACACCTAAATGCTTAAACTAGTAAACCGGTATATCCTGAATAATATATTATAAATCTCAATTTTATTTGTAATCATTATAATTTTAAATATTCATTTTAATTATTTAGTAGTTTATTATTATAGAATTATAAATTACAAAATAAATTATGAGTAGGACAAATATAATTTAAATAATTTATTTTTAAAAATAAAAATATAAACTTATAAAAAAAGCAAAACATTAAAAAAAATTAATATTTAGTAATATATTTTACTTAGATTTTGAATAAATTTAGATTTTACAAATATATTTTAAAAATTATCTATCTTATTAATAATAGTTTATTAAATTTTTTTTGATCAATATTATAATATCTAGCAATGTAATTATTTATATTGAATTTAAATGACTTATAATTATTAAGATTATTATAACTTAATATTATATTTACATTTGAAAAAAATTTATAAATTATTATATTTTCAAATATTATAAACTTTGAAAATGTGAAAAAATATCAAAATTAATTTTTTTGATATTTCATTGTTTAATTAAAACCTATAAACTACTAAATGCCTAAAAACATAAATTGCTAAACTTCTAAATGACAAAACCTATAAATACTTAAACCATTAAACTAGTATACATTAATAATAATTCATAAATCTAATTTTAATTTTTATTCAGTATAATTTTAAATTTTTATTTTAATTAATTAACAGTTAATTTTTTAAAAAATATTAATTACGAAATAAATTATTAGTAAGACAGATATAATTTAAATTAAACCGGTATACCCTAAATAATAAAGAATAAATATCATTTTTTTTCATTATAATTTTAAATATTCATTTTAATATTTATTTGTTAATTTTTATATAAATATTAATTAAAAAATAAATTATAAGTTAGACAAATATAATTTATTTAAATTATTTTTCATCAAAAAAATATTGATAAACTTTTTAAATGAAAAAAAATTTAAAAACAAAAAATTATTATATAGTAATTTATTTTGCTTTGCTTCTTAATCATTTTTGGTGTTGTAATTATATTTTAATTGATATCTATCTTATTAATAATAGATTATTATTTTATTTTTTAATAATTATTAGAATATTAATAAATAAAATTATTTATATTGAATTTATATGAAATATAAATATAATGATTATTATAACTAAATATTAAATTCATTTTTGAAAAAAATTTAAAAATTATTATATTTTCAAAGGTTATAATATTTGAAAATATCAAAAAATATTAAAAATAATTTTTTTTTATTTTTTTAAAATAAAAACTCTAAAAAACTAAATGCATACACAGTTAAATTAGTAAACTTTTAAATCTCGTAATGCCTAAATACATAAACCATTATACTGTTATATACTACTTAATAATTAATAAATCTAATTTTTTTTCTATCTATTATAATTTTAAATATTCATTTTAATTATTTATTAGTTTATTTTTTATATAAATATTTATTGCAAAATAAAGTATGAGTGCGACAAATATAATTTAATTAATTTATTTTTAATAAAAAAATATATACACTTATAAAAGAAGTAAAAATTTAAAAATTTAAAATTATTATCCAGTAATATATTTTAATTTATTTTTGAATCAATTTGGGTTTTGTAAATATTTTTTATTTAATATCTATATTTTTATTAATAGTTTATTAATTTAATTCTTGATCATTATTATATTATGAATCTATAAAATTGTTTATATTGAATTTATATGATATATAATAATTAATATTATTATAACTAAATATTGTATTCACATTTCAAAAAATTGTAAATATTTTTATATTTTCAAAGGTTATAACCTATGAAAATAATAACAAATTATAGAAATTTTATTTGTTATATTATTTTTTTTATATAAAACCTATAAACCACTAAAAGCCTAAAAACATAAATTGCTAAACTCCTAACGAAAAAACCTTTAAATACTTAAACCATTAAACTGCTATACAATAATAATAAATCTTAAATATCATTTTCATTTTTATTCAGTATAATTTTAAATTTTTATTTTAAATATTTATCAGTTTATTTTTATAGAAATATTAATTATAAAATAAATTATTAGGGCGACAGATCTAATTTAAATTAAACCGGTATCCCTAAATAATAAATAATAAATCTTATTTTTTTTCATTATAATTTTAAATATTCATTTTAAATATTTATTTGTTTATTTATATAAAAATATTAATTACAAAATAAATTGAGTTAGACAAATATAATTTATATATATTATTTTTCATCAAAAAATTATAGATAAACTTTTTAAATGAAAATAAATTTTCAAAACAAAAAATTAATATATATTAATATATTTTGCTTTGCTTCTGAATCATTTTAGGTTTTGTAATTATATTTTAATTGATATCTATCTTATAAATAATATATTATTAATTTATTTTATGATCTTTATTAGAATATTTATAAATAAAATTTTTTATATTGAATTTACTTGATATACAATTATAAGGATTATTATAATTAAATATTATATTTACATTTAAAAATTATTATATTTTTAAAGGATATTATCTTTGAAAATGAGATAAAATCACAAAAATAAATTTTTTCTTATTTTATTTTTTATATAAAACCTATAAACTACTAAATACCTAAATGATTAAATCATTAAACTCCTAGACCCCAAAACCCTTAAATACCTAAACATTTAAACCATCTTTAAAGGTTTATGTATTTATAAATAATATATAAATATCTATCAATAAATAAGAGTTTATTAATTTATTTTTTGATCATTATTATATTTATATTTAGATTTAGTTTATTAATATCTATCAATAAAATTGTTTATTTTTAATTTACATGATATATAATTATTAAGTTTATTATAACTAAATATTGTATTCACATTTGAAAAAAAATTAAAAATTATTATATTTATAAAGGTTATAACATTCAAAATTGATAAAAAATTTGAAAAATAATTTTTCTGTTATTTCATTATTTAAATAAAACATATAAACTACTAAATGCCTAAACACTTAAATCACTAAACTCCTGAACTCCTAAATACTTAAAGCATTAAACCGGTATACCCCAAAAAATTAATCATAAATCTCATTTTTATTTGTATTCGTTATAATTTCAATATTCATTTTAATTATTTATTAGTTTATTTTTATAGAAATATTAATTGCAAAATAAAATTATGAATGAGACAAATATAATTTAATTAATTTATATTCATCAAAAAAAATTTATAAGCTTATAAAAAGAATCAAAAATTTAAAAATAAAAAATTATAATTTAGTAACATATTTTACTTTGATTTTGAATCGTTTTAGGTTTAGCAAATATATTTTAATTAATAACTATCTTATTAATTATAGTTTATTAATCTATTTATGATTAGTATTATAATATCGATCAATAAAATTATTTATATTGAATTTACATGATATTTAATTTTTATGATTATTATAATTAAATATTGTATTAACATTTGAAAAAAAAAATTAAAAATTATAATTTTTTATTTGGTTATAACCTTGAAAATGAGAAAAAATAATAAAAATAATTTTTTTGTTATTTAATTATTTAAATAAAACCTATAAACCACAAAATACCTAAATACTTAAATTACTAAACACCTAAACCCTGATACTGCTGCACCACACACACATAGCGACGGACAACAATACACACGTGCACATTTTCTTGTCCATTTTGGGGTAGCATTTAGAGGGGCCAGCAAGTCCTGGAAGCAGCCAGAAGTATGGGCGACCAGCTTGTAGAGTTCCCCACTAGCAAGCCGGGATGATAACATTTAGATAACTAACGAGACCAAGCAATGTGGTCGGGAGTAAACCCAAGAGTAGCTAGGAGTGGGTCCCACTAACCGTATCAGCCAGCATAGAGGGCCACCCTACCATCGCCCAATAGGAGTAGGGGGTAATCCTTGATTAATCAGAGAGCCGGTAAAATCCGAAGCATCACCAAGTAGGGCCAATAAGCAATGGAGTCCAGACGAGCCACAAGGGAGCGAAAGATTCAAACTTGTAGTATATGTTTGTAGTCTTATTTGTATTTTGGACATTGTATGCACCATGTACTTGTAGAGACGGATCATGACATACTCACACATAAATCTTGTCTGTTCTATATGAAGCATGCAATGAGGGCAACTGGACCCATGAGTATCTCTAAGTGGGGCCTACTAATGCATTTTGTAAATACACATTAGGCAATTTTACACTCCCGGGAGCAGAAGACCCATCTTTATAGCATTGTGATTCCTGTAATTTTACTTGTATTCTAGTTGGTTGTACGTGTAGATAATTAGACTATGAGATGGACCTCATCACACATGCACACCGAAGCATGCATATTTTTTTATATTTTGTCGGTGCAACATACAACAACTTCTTGGAGCTGGAGGAGGAAGCATTCTAACCCAAGAGATACTCTTTTGAGGATCATTGGAGCAAATGAATGTGGAATTCAGTGATGAGAATGAATTGAAAAAGTGCCGTAGATATGGACTTGTGGATTTATGGGTATTCAGTTTTACATGTATTCCATTGCATAGCAATGACAAAGGTAAATGCTTGATACTGCATGTCACACACATGCACAATATTATATTTTCATAATTTTAATATGGCGCATCATTCAGGTTCCTCCAAAAGGCTTGGACAAATCCGAATGGAAAGGTTGCAGTGCGCATAATGACTAAATGGCAACTCTGAAGTCCAAGAATGCCAGGTGATTTTAGTTGTATTCGTACGCGTGGAATTATTAGGCATTATGTTTTTTTATGTATTTTATGCATAGAATCATTAAGGTGCATAGGATTTGGTTATTGGCCTAAATTAGTAAGCTTTTTAATCTCTTGTAAGTTGTGTGCCTAAATGATAAATAAAGTGAGCATTTTCCAAAAAAAAAATAAAAAAAAAATTATAAACCCTAAACTTTAAATCCTAAACCTTAAACCATAAACTATAACCATGATCCATAAACCCTAAATCCTAAATCTCATGTTTAGCACTTTTATAATCAAATGACTAAGTGTTAAATTTAAATTGAAATTCACAACTTTTAGGAATGTCACAGATTTATCTTTTTGTATATGTAACACAATGTAATGACTCAAGGGGAGAGTTATAGATTTAGTCTCTTTCTTGGTTTAGATTATAGTAGCATTAGCAATGGTGATGATTGTATATTTTGTCTCTAGAACTCAAAATAATATCGATGAGAATATGCCATAACTTGTGTGTCTCTGTTGAACATATTGTTATGGCACTAAGAATGATCATGAATATATATTTAATCACTATAATACTTGGTCACAGTATTGGATATGACCATAGCTTGTGCATTTTATCTTTATATCGTAAAGTCATTGCACTATGAATGATTGTAACTCTGGACATTCCCCAAGAGAAAAAATCACGACCCTAGAAATAGTTAAAGCTCGAGTACTACTCTTTATAACTTTCTATAGCTAAAATTCTTGAGAATGGAAATATCACTATGGCTTTTTCCCTTGATTTGTGACCTCAAGTGTCAATATGCAAGACTAATATTTTGAGCAATGATTAAAACCTTTAATACATTTGAATATGATTCATTTAGACCTGTTTGGTTATTGTGATCTTGTATACATAACTCATTTAATATAAAAAGAAAGAAATGATACTTTTCATATCCACGAGGATATAAAATAAGGGCTTAGATATGCCAATAAAATAAATTTTTGATTCTTGATTGAAAGAGAGCCCATAGTTCTTGCCCTGCTTAAACCACCCTGGGGCTAGTTTGTTCTAATAGGCTACAAGGTGGTTATTTTTTAAGAGGTGAACTATGTTTTAAAAAAATTTCTTTGAATGTGTGCATGAGAGATATTTTAGAAGAAATTACAATAATCAAAATAAATAGCATCCTCAACAACTAGCTATTTCAACACATAGGGGTACAACTTTGGTTTAGTCTGTTATGGTACATGAGTCAAATTACCTTTGATAGCCCAGTGATTCAACATTAAAGATGATAAGACATAATATAGATAAAGTAAAAGCTCCTATTATTTTGTTTAGAGCTTTAGCAATCATTCTAGAATTGAGAGAGGAACAAAATAAATTATTAGTGTGACAGATCTAATTTAAATTAAACCGGTATATCCTAAATAATAAAGAATAAATCGCATTTTTTTTTCATTTTAATTTTAAATATTCAAATTTAATTATTTATGTGTTTATTTTTATATAAATATTAATTACAAAATAAATTATGAGTTACACAAATATAATTTATATAAATTATTTTTAATCAAAATAATATAGATAAACTTTTTAAAAGAAAAAAAATTTCAAAACAAAAAATTAATATATAGAAATATATTTTGCTTTGATTCTGAATCATTTTAGGTTTTGTAATTATATTATAATTGTTATCTATCTTATTAATAATAGATTATTAATTTATATTTTGATCATTATTAGAATATTTAACAATAAAATAGTTTATATTGAATTTATATGATATATAAATATAATGATTATTATAACTAAATATTGAATTCACTTTTGAAAAAATTTAAAAATTATTATATTTTCAAAGGTTATAACCTTAAAAAATGAAAAAAAATAATAAAAAATAAAATTTTGGTAATATCATTTTTTGAATAAAACCTATAGATCATTAAATGCTTACTTACTTAAATCAGTAAGCTCATAAATCCCGAAACCCCTAAATACATAAACCTTTTAACAGCTATATACTACTTAATAAATAATAAATCTCATTTGTATTTCTATTTATTATAATTTTAAGTATTCATTTTAATTATTTATAGTTTTATTTTTTAGAAAAATTAATTACAAAATAAATTTCAAGTGAGACACATATTATTTAAATAATTTATTTTAATAAAAAAATATAAGCTTATAAAAAGATGTAAAATTTTAAAAATTAAATATTATTATTTAGTAATATATTTTGATTTGATTTTGAATAATTTTGTCTTATGTAAATATATTTTAATTAATATTTTATTATTAATAATAGTTTATTAATTTAATTTTTGATCATTATTATAATATCTATCATTAAATTTATTTATATTGAATTTATATGAAATATAATTTGTAGGATTAATATAATTATACATGGAATTCACATTTCAAAAAATTTTAAAAAATTATTTTATTTTCTAAGGTTAACCTTTGAAAATCAGAAAAAATCAAAAATAAAATTTAATTTTTTATTTTATAAATAAAACCTATAAACCACTAAATGCCTAAAAACACAAATTGCTAAACTCCTAAACGACAAAACTCGTAAATAATCAAACCATTAAACCGGTATACTATATATAATAAATCATAAATCTCATTTTAATTTGTATTCACCCCTCTCATAAGATAGCTTGGCTGGTGAAGACTCTCAGACAATGACCGGGAGGTCACAGGTTCAAGTCTCACTTGGGGGGGGGGGGTACTGGGGAATTCTCCTTACCTGCTCGGTTCTCCGGGGGCCCAAGGGGATGTAAGGGCCCACGTAGTGGGCCCTGAAGCTCTTGTTTATCAAAATAAAAAAAATAAATGTATTCATTATAATTTTAAATATTAATTTTAATTATTTATTAGTATATTTTTATATAGAAATATCAATAACAAAATAAATAATGAGCGAGACAAATATAATTTTAATAATATATCTTTAATCAAAAAAAAATAAGCTTATATAAAGAAGTAAAAATTTAAAAACAAAAAATTATTTTTTAGTGAAATATTTTACTTTGATTTTGAATCATTATATATAGGTTTTGCAATTATATTTTAATTGCGATCAATCTTATCAATATTAGTTTATTAATTTCTTATTTGATCATTTTTATAATATCGAACAATAAAATTACTTATATTCAATTAAAATGTCTTATAATTATTAAGTTATTATAACTAAATATTATATTTACATTTGAAAAAAATTTAAAAATTATTATATTTTCAAATGTTATAACCTTCAAAAATGATAAAAAATCACAAAAATAATTTTTTATTATTTTATTATTTAAATAAAACTTATAAACCACTAAATGCCTACATATTTAAATCTCTAGACTCCTAAACCCCAAAACCCCCTAAATACTTAAACCATTAAACCTATATAACCTAAATAATAAATAATAAATAATAAATCTCATTTTTATTTGTATTCATTATAATTTTAAATATTCATTTTAATTATTTTTTATTTTATTTTTATAGAAATATTAATTATAAAATAAATAATGAGTGATATAGATAAACTTTAAATAAATTATTTATTATGAAAACAAAAATAAGCTTATAAAAATAAACAAAATTTTAAAAATTTAAAATTTAATTTAGTAATATAATTTACTTTGATTTTGAATTATTTTGGGTTCCGCTAATATATTTTAATGAATAACTATTTTATTAATAATAGTTTATTAATTTATTTTTTGATCATTATTATAATATACATTAATACATTTTTTTATATTAAATCAAAAACAAATATACTTATTAAGATTATTATAACTAAGTATTGTATTCATATTTTAGAACTATTAAAAAATTATTATATTTTTAAAGGTTATGACCTTTGAAAATCACGAAAATTCATAAAAATAATATATTTGTTATTTCATTGATTAAATTAAACGTATAAACACGAAAATGTGGAAACATATAAATCAATAAACTCCTTAACCTAAAACCACAAAAAACTTAAACAATTAAATAGTTATACCCTAAATAATAAATAATAAATCTCATTTTTATTAGTATTCATTATAATTTTAAACATACATTTTAATTTGTTATTAGTTTAATTTTATAGAAATATAAATTAAAAAATAAATTATTAGTGAGACAATTATAATTTAAATAATTTATTTTTCATCAAAAAATATATAGGCTTATAAATGGATACAAAAATTTAAAAATTTAAAATTAATATTAAGTAAAATATTTCACTTTGATTTTGAGTCATTTTAGGTTTTGCAAAGATATTTTAAACAATATTTATCTTATTAATAATTGGTTATTACTTTTTTATGATCATTATTATAATAAATATCAATAAAATAGTTTATATTGAATTTATATTATATATAATTAGTATGATTATTATAACTTCATATTGTAATCACTTTTCAAAAAAAAATTAAAAATTATTATATTTTCAAAGATTATAACCTTCAAAAATGAGAAAAAATAACAAAAATAAATTTTTGTTATTTTATTTTTTATATAAAACCTATAAACCACTAAATGACTAAATACTAAAATGACTAAACTCCTAAACCCCGAAGCCATAAATACTTAAAACATTAAATTAGTATATTTTAAATAATAAATCATAAATCTCAGTTATTTAGTATTCATTATAATTTTAAATATTCATTTTAATTATTTATTAGTTTATTTTTATAGAAATATTAAATACAAAATAAATTATTAGTATGACATATATAATTTAAATAATTTATTTTTCATCAAAAAAATGCTCATAAAAGAAACAAAATTTTAAAAATAAAAAATTATTATTTAATAATATATCTTTTTTTCATTTTGAATCATTTTAGATTTTACACTTATATTTTAATTTATATCATTCTTATAAAGACAAGTTTATTAATTTATTTATTGATCATTATTATAATATCTATCACTAAAATTATTAATATTGAGTTTACATTATATATAATTATTAAGATTAATATAACTAAATATTATATTCACATTTAAATAAAATTAAAAATTATTATATTTTCAAAGGTTACAACCTTCAAAAATTAAAAAAAATCAAAAAATTAAATTTTTTGTTTTTTCATTATTTAAAAAAAACTATAAATCACTAAATGTGTAAACAATTAAATTACTAAACTGCTAAACCACAAAAAACCTAAATACTTAAACCATTAAACTGGTATATCCTGAATAATAAATAATAAAACTCAATTTTTTTTTGTATTTATTATAATTTTAAATATTATTTTAATTATTTAGTAGTTTTTTATAATAAAATTATAAATTACAAAATAAAATATGAGTAAAACAAATATAATTTAAATAATTTATTTTTAATAACACAAATATAATGTTATATAAAAAAGCAAAACATTAAAAAAAATTATTATTTAGTAATATATTTTACTTTGATTTGAATAAATTTAGATTTTGCAAATACTTTTTAAATAATAACTATTTTATTAATAATAGTTTATTAATTTATTTTTTGATCATAATTATAATATCTAGCAATATAATTATTTATATTGAATATAAATGAATTATAATTCTGAAAATTATTATAAATAAATATTATATTTACATTTGAAAAAAATTTAAAAATTATTATATTTTCAAAGGATATAATATTCAAAAATTAGAAAAAATAATAAAAATAAATTATTTGATATATCATTGTTTAAATAAAACTTATAAACCACTAAAAGCCTAAACACTTAAACATCTAAACTCCTAAACACAAAAGCCAATAAATACTTAAACTTTTAAACTCGTAAACCTTAAATATAATTTAAATAATTTATTTAAATATTAACTACCAAAAAAAATATGAGTGATACAAATATAATTTAAATAATTTATTTTTCATCAAAAAAATATATAAGCTTATAAAAAGAAGCAAAAACTAAAAAAAATTATTATTTAGTAATAAATTTTACGTGGATTTTGAATAATTTTAGGTTTTGCAATTATATTTTAATTTATATCCATCATAATAATAATAACATATTAATTTATTTTTTGTTAATTGATATCATATCTATCAATAAAATTGTTTATATTTAGTTTATATTATATATAATTATAATGAAAATTATTACTAAATATTGTATTAACATTTTTAAAAATTTTTAAAATTATTATATTTTAAGAGGTTATAACCTTTGAAATGTGAAAAAATATCAAAAATAATTTTTTTATTATTTCATTGTTTAAATAAAACCTATAAACCACTAAATGCCTAAAAACATAAATTGCTAAAGTCATAAACGAAAAAACCTTTAAATACTTAAAATATTAAACTGATATACATTAATAATAATTCATAAATATCATTTTATTTTTTATTCAGTATAATTTTAAATTTTATTTTAATTATTTATCAGTTTTTTTTATTGAAAAATTAATTACAAAACAAATTATTAGAAAGAATGAAATAATTTAAATTAAACTGGTATACCTTAAATATAATAATTTTTAAATTTTTTTCAAATGTAAATATAATATTAAGTTATAATAATCTTAATAATTATAAGTCATTTAAATTCAATATAAATAATTACATTGCTAGATATTATAATATTGATCAAAAAAAATTTAATAAACTATTATTAATAAGATAGATATTTTTTAAAATATATTTGCAAAATCTAAATTTATTCAAAATCAAAGTAAAATATATTACTAAATATTAATTTTTTTTAATGTTTTCCTTTTTTTATAAGTTTATATTTTTATTTTTAAAAATAAATTATTTAAATTATATTTGTCCTACTCATAATTTATTTTGTAATTTATATTCTATAATAATAAACTACTAAATAATTAAAATGAATATTTAAAATTATAATGAATACAAATAAAATTGAGATTTATAATATATTTTTCAGGATATACCGGTTTACTAGTTTAAGCATTTAGGTGTTTTTTGGTTTAGGAGTTTAGTGATTTATTGTTTAACCTTTAGTGATTTATTGTTTTTATTTAAAGAATGAAAATAAAATTTCATTTTTTGATTTTTTTAATTTTTGAAGGTTATAACCTTTGAAAATATAATAATTTTTAATTTTTTTAAATGTGAATATAATATTTAGTTATAATAATCTTAATAATTATATATAGTGTAAACTAAATATAAATAATTTTATTAATAGATATTATAATAATGATCAATAAATAAATTAATAAACTAGTATTAATAAGAATTATATAAATTAAAATATAATTATTAAATTTAAAATGATTAAAAATAAAAATAAGATATATTAATAAAAAATAATCTTTTATTTTTAAAATTTTGCCTCTTTTTATAAGCATATATTTTTTTTTGATGAAAAATAAATTATTTAAATTATATCTGTCTCACTAATAATTTATTTTGTAATTATAATTTCTATAAAAATAAACTGATAAATAATTAAAATGAATATTTAAAATTATAATGAATACTAATAAAAATGAGAATTATGATTTTTTATATAGACTATATTAATTTAATGTTTTGAGTATTTATGAGCTATGGGGATTAGGAGTTTAGTCATTTTAGTATTTAGTCATTTAGTGGTTTATAGGTTTTATGTAAAAAATAAAATAAAAAAAAATATTTTTGTTATTTTTTCTCATTCTTGAAGGTTATAACATTTTAAAATATAATAATTTTTAATTTTTTTTTTCGAAAAGTGAATACAATATGAAGTTAAAAATCATAATAATTATATATCATATAAATTAAATATAAATTATTTTCTTGGTATATATTATAATAATGATCATAAAAAAAATAATAAACAATTATTAATAAGATAAATATTGTTTTAAATATATTTGCAAAACCTAAAATGATTCAAAATCAAAGTGAAATATTTTACTAAATATTAATTTTAAATTTTTAAATTTATGTATCCATTTATATTCTTATATATTTTTTGATGAAAAATAAATTGTTTATATTATATTTGTCTCACTAATTATTTATTTTTTAATTTATATTTCTATAAAAATGAACTAATAAATAATTAAGATGTATATTTAAAATTATAATGAATACTAATAAAAATGAGATTTATTATTTATTATATATAGTATACCGGTATAATGGTTAAATTATATAGGGGTTTTGTCATTTAGAAGTTTATCAATTTATGTTTTTAGGCATTTAGTGGTTTATAGGTTTTATTTATATAATAAAAACAAAAAATTTTTTTTTGATTTTCAAAGGTTATAACTTTGAAAATAAAATAATTTTCAAAATTTTTTGAAATGTGATTACTATGTATAATTGTATTAATCTTACTAATTATATATCATATAACTTAAATATTAATAATTTTAATGATAGATATTATAATAATGATCTAAAATTAAATTAACAAACTAATATTAAAAATCTAAATATTAATTAAAATATTTTTACATAACACAAAATGATTCAAAATCAAATCAAAATATATTACTAAAAAATTATATTTAATTTTTAAATTTTTCCTTCTTTTTTTAAGCTTATATTTTTTTTTTGATTAAATATAAATTATTTAGATATTATTTGTCTTATTCGAAATTTATTTTGAATTAATTTTTCTAAAAAATTTAACTATAAATAATTAAAATGAATATTTAAAATTATAATAAATAGAAATATAAATGAGATTTATTATTTTATAAGTAGAATATAGATTTTAAAAGGTTTATGCATTTAGGAGTTTTGGGGGTTATAAACTTACTAATTTAAGTAAGTAATCATTTAATGAACTATAGGTTATTTTTAAAATATAAAATAAAAAAAAATTTATTTTTATTATTTTTTCTCCTTTTTTAAGGTTATAACATTTGAAAATATAATAATTTTTAAATTTATTTCAAAAGTGAATACAAAATTTATTTATAATAATCATAAGAATTATATATCATATAAATTCAATATAAACAATTTTATTGATAGATATTCTAATAATTGTCAAAAAATAAATTAAAAATATATTATGAATAAGATTTATATTACTTAAAATATAATATTAAAACTTAAAATGATTCAAAAGCAAAGCAAAATATATTACTAAATAATAAATATTTGTTTTTAAATATTTATTCTTTTTATAAGCTTATCTATTTTTTGATGAAAAATAATTTTTATAAATTATATTTTTAACTCATAATTTATTTTATAATTAATACAAATATACAAATAAAAAACTAAAATCAAAATGATTTTTTAAATAATAATGAAAACAGATAAAAATGTAATTTATTAATTATTATTTATTGTATACCGGTTTAAAGGATTATCTATATAGGGGTATCAAGAATTTGTAGTTTAGTGATTTAAGTGTTTAGGCATTTAGTTGTGTATAGGTTTTATTTAAACAATGAAATAACAAAAAAATATATATTTTTTTTATTTTTTCATATGTTCAAAGGTTATAATCTTTGAAAATATAAAAATTTTAAAACTTTTTTTAAAAGTGAATACAATATTTAGTTATAATAATTATTAAATTTATATATCATATAAATTCAATATAAACAATTTTATTGATATATATTCTAATAATGATCAAAAAATAAATTAATAATCTATTATTAATAAGATATATATCATTTAAAATATAATTACAAATATTAAAATGATTCAGAAGCAAAGCAAAATATATTACTATATAATAATTTTTGTTTTGAAATTTGTTTTTAAAAATTTATCTATATTTTTTTTGATGAAAAATAATTTATATAAATTATATTTGTTTAACTCATAATTTATTTTGTAATTAATATTTATATAAAAATAAACAAATAAATAATTAAAATGAATATTTAAAATTATAATGAAAAATAAATGAGTTTTATTATTTATTATTTAGGGTATACCGGTTTAATTTAAATTAGATTTATCTATCTAAAAATTTATTTTGTAATTAATATTTCTATAAAAATAAACTGATAAATAATTAAATTAAAAATTTAAAATTATTCTGAATAAAAATTAAAATGATATTTATGATTTATTATTAATGTATACCAGTTTAATTGTTTAAGTATTTAAAGGTTTTTTTAATTTAGGAGTTAAGCGATTTGTGTTTTTAGGCATTTAGTGGTTTATAGGTTTTATTTAAACAATAATATAACAAAAAAATATTTTGTAATTTTTTTTCATTTTTATAGGTCAACCTTTGAAAATATAATAATATTTAATATTTTTTGAAATGCGAATATAATATTTAGTTATAATAAAATTAATAATTATATATCATATAAATTCAATATAAACAATTTTATTGATAGATCTTATAATAATGATGAAAAATTAAATTAATAAACTATTAATAATAAAATAGATATTAATTAAAAATATTTACAAATCCCGAATTGATTCAAAATTAAAGTAAAATATATTTCTTTAATAATTTTTATTCTTTAAATTTTTACTTATTTTATAAGCGTAAATACTTTTATTGATTAAAAATAAATTATTTAAATTATATTTCTCACACTTATAATTTATTTGTAATAAACATTTCTATAGAAATAAACTAATAAATAATTAAAATAAATATTTAAAATTATAATAATTAGAAATAAAAATTAAATTTATTAATTATTAAGTAGTATATAGCGGTTTAATGGTTTATGTATTTAGGCATTACGAGGTTTAAAAGTTTACTGATTTAACTATGTATGCATTTAGTGGTTATAGGTTTTATTTAAAAAATAAATAAACAAAAAAATTATTTTTATTATTTTTTGATATTATCAAAAGTTATAACCTTTGAAAATATAATAATTTTTAATTTTTTTTCAAAAGTGAATTCAATATTTAGTTATAATAATCATTATTTTTATATTTCATATAAATTCAATATAAATAATTTTATTGATAAATATTATAATAATGATCAAAAAATAAATTAATAATCTATTATTAATAAGATAGATAAGAATTAAAATATAATTACAAAACCTAAAATGATTCAGATGGAAATTAAAATATATTACTATATAATAAATTTTTGTTTTGAAATTTTTTCTTCTTTTTATAAGTTTATCTATATTTTTTGATGAAAAATAATTTACATAAATTATATTTGTCTAACTCCTAATTTATATTGTAATTAATATTTAATAAAAATAAACGAATAAATAATTAAAATGAAAATTTTAAATTATAATTAAAAAAATAATATTGAGATTTATTATTTATTATTTAGGGTTTAGACCAATATAATTTATGTAAATTATTTTTCATCAAAAAAAATATAGATAAACTTATTAAAAGAAAAAAAAATAATAAACAAAAAATTATTATATAATAATATAATTTGCTTTGCTTCTGAATCATTATAGGTTTTGTAATTATATTTTAATTGATGTCTTTCTTATTAATAAAAGATTATTAATTTATTTTTTGATCATTATTAGAATATTTATCAATAATATTGTTTATATTGAATTTATATGATATATAAATATAATGATTATTATAACTAAATATTGTATTCACATTTAAAAAAAAATTAAAAATTATTATATTTTCAAAGGTTATAACCTTTCAAAATATCAAAAAATAATAAAAATAAATTTTTTATTATTTTATTTTTTTAATAAAACTTATAAACCACTAAATGCAAACACAGTAAAATCAGTAAACTCCTAAACCTCATAATGTCTAAATACATAAACCATTAAACCGCTATATACTACTTAATAATTAATAAATCTTTATTTTATTTGTATTCATTATAGTTTTAAATATTCATTTTAATTATTTATTAGTTTATTTTCATAGAATTATAAATTAAAAATAAATTATGAGGAAAACAAATAAAATTTAAATAATTTACTTTTGATAAAAAATTTATAAACTTATTAAAAGAAGCAAAACATCAAATAAATTATTATTTAGTAATATATTTTATTTTGATTTTGAATAAATTTACGTTTTGCAAATATATTTTAAATAAAATCTTTCTTATTAATAATAGTTTATTAATTTATTTTTTGATCATTAATATAATATCTATCAATATAATTGTTTATATTGAATTTACATGATATATAATTATTAAGATTATCATAACTAAATATAGTATTCACATATAAAAAAATTTAAAAATTGTTATATTTTTAATGGTTATAACCTTCAAAAATGATAAAAAATAACAAAAATAAATTTTTTGTTATATCATTGTTTAAATAAAACTTATAAACCATTAAATGCCTGAACACATAAATCTCTTAACTCCTAAATCCCGAAGCCCTTAAATACTTAAACCTTTAAACTTGTAAACCTTAAATATAATTTAAATAATATATTAAAATATTAATCACAAAATAAATTATGAGTGATACAAATATAATATAAATAATTTATTTTTCATCAAAAAAAATATAAGCTTATAAAAAGAAGAAAAAACTAAAAAAAAATATTATTATTTAAAAATAAATTTTACATTGTTTTTGAATCATTTTAGGTTTTTTAATTATATTTTAATTTATATCTATCATATGAATAATAGCATATTAATTTATTTTTTGATAATTGATATCATATCTATCAATAAAATTGTTTATATTTAGTTTATATTATATATAATTATAATGATTATTATTACTAAATATTGTATTCACATTTTAAAAAAAAATTAAAATTATTATATTTTCAAAGGTTATAACCTTTTAAAATGTGACAAAAAATCAAAAATATTTTTTTTGTTATCTCATTGTTTAAATATAAACTATAAACCACTAAATTCCTAAAAACATAAATCGCTAATCTTCTAAATGATAAAACATCTAAATACTTAAACCATTAAACTGGTAAACATTAATAATAATTCATATATCTCATTTTAATTTTTATTCAGTATAATTTTAAATTTTTATTTTAATTATTTATCAGTTTATTTTTATAGAAATATTAATTACAAAATAAATTATTAGTGAGATAGATCTAATTTAAATAAAAATAATATCTCTAAATAATAAATAATAAATCTCATTTTTTTCATTATAATTTTAAATATTCATTTTAATTATTTATTTGTTTATTTATATATAAAAATAAATTACAAAATAATTTGATCTAAACAAAAATAATTTATATATTTTATTTTTCATCAAAAATTATAGTTACACTTTTTAAAAGAAAAACAATTTTCAAAATAAAGTACTTCTGAGTCAGTCTGACAGAGCTTGGAACAAACGGACTTGACTCGAACTTCGAACTAATTCGATGTCTTTACGTAGGTGAGCAGTCCTCCTCAGATTCATACGGTGAGAGTCAATAAGACCTTTTCAAACTAAGTCCTTGAGTACTTATTCAATGTAATGACAATCCGCAAAAGCTAAAGTTGTGGTTTGGGTTGTTAGGCTATTCCTTTGTCTTCCGTATCTAACTGCAAGTGTATTAAGGCCGCTAGCCCAGTTGGAGCTCTTGGTCTATGAGTGATCATATCAGCTGTGATTGGTTCAGTCAGACTTCTTTCCCTAAACTTAATTTTAATTACTTGTTCCAAAAGAAGAGATTGAATGCCCCTCAGGCCCGTATACCCTTTATTTGTGTAATATTTCCTCACTCATCGATATGCGAAACCCCCTCACCAACAACTAGCCATTTCGACTGATACATCAAAATTTCCCCCAGAGCTTGTAGTTGCGGATGAACCGGTTTTCTTATGAAGAAACTTCTCCTGGAACATTAGAGGCTTAGGGAATAGAGAGAAGAAGAAGGCAGGATAGTAGGAAAAAATAGATGCCGAATCATCCGGGGCAGAGTAGGGACTTTCCAGACCATATTCAACAAGAGAGGCCTTAGCTGACGCTAATAAAGCCAACTTGGGATCAAGTTTATCCTTTCTATATGGACCAAGGGATATGGATAGCATGCACACCCAAAGACCTGAAAGAAAAAGACAGAAGACAATCTTCTTTTTTGTAGATTTTGAATCGATGAGGACAGAAGCAAATTCCTCTCCAATTGCTTGGGGAGACCTGATTGAAATGCTTTGGATAACCAAGAGGTGGTAGAAGCACCCCGGAATAGCGGAACCAAGACTCCTTTTCCAGTTAGGGCTGCGCCCTTTTGTACTGACCGAGAAACGGAAGAATGGAGCTCATGGCTAGGAATTAAATGCATGATTCGAGAAAATGATCAAAGAACAAAAAGGCTTTATCTTAGAATCCCTTGTTCTCAGCTGTGAGAGAGGTCTTGCATTTCTCCAAAAATCCCTAGGAAAGAATCACATGAAGAAGCGAAATTGGTTTGGCTCTTTGTTTGTAGGAATCGGGCATTCCACTGTGGAGTGGTAAATAGAATAGATGAATTCTCTCCCTCATCGATATCCTTTAAGAAGTTTGATTGAATTAAAAATATGCTTTTCACGGGCCTTGAAGTTCGAAGATGTAAAAAAGGGCTTTAGCTTTAGTCAAACCCCCACCCCCTATTCGATTAGTTTAAAAAGGCTAGGCACCGTCCTACCCCCTGATGCAAGGAACCAGACGGCGTGCGCCAAGCATAACAAAGAATGGATTATCCCATATCTTCTTTGTATACCAACTGGTATATGTATGAATAAATGTTGTCAGAGTCTCCGCTTGAATAGGAAGAAAAGCCGACTCTAGCTCTAAACCAAATCGCAACACAACATGAGCCCTGCCCCTGGGAAAATCGATATAAAGTATAGGCCGAAAACGTCTTTATAGACAAATGAACAGACCTTTCCTTACTTGACTTGCCAACAGGTAAAACCAGTAACCAAGTTCATGCGTCAATTTTTTATCATGGTCCGAGGGGGCTAAGACTTTCAAAGAGTATTCGTGCAAAGGTCGGCGTGGTTGGGCTTGTGGATCGACTTGCTTCGCCTTCGGATCAAATGCTGCAAATGAGGGTAAAAGACAACTCTTGAGGTTCGATCAGAGGTTGAGTCATTGTTGTTGGGTGAAAAGAGCAGCTGTGAGAAGCATCAAAACAATCATACAATGATGATTGTTCATGGAGGTTTCCACAGAAAGACCCATATATTCTGGCAAATGGATCACAATGACATGTACCACTTCATGCATAGACAATTAGGATAGAAAGGGGAAAGCCTAAACCTTCACCTACTAATATATATAAGAAGAATTATTATTTAGTAATATATTTTTCTTTGCTTCTAAATCATTTTAGGTTTTGTAATTAAATTTTAATTGATATTTATCTTATTAATAATAGATTATTAATTTATTTTTTGATCATTATTAGAATATTTATCAATAAAATTGTTTATATTGAATTTACATGATATATAATTATAAAGATTATTATTACTAAATATTATATTTAAATTGAAAATAAATTAAAAATTATTATATTTTTAATGGTTATCATCTTTGAAAATGAGATAAAATCACAAAAATAAATTTTTTGTTATTTTATTGTTTATATAAAACCTATAAGCTACTAAATGCTTGAACGCTTAAATCATTAAACTCTTATACCCCAAAACCCCAAAACACTTAAATACTTAAACAATTTAACCATCTTTAAAGATTTAAGTATTTATAAATAATATATAAATATCTATCAATAAATAATAATTTATTAATTTATTTTTTTATCATAATTATATTTATATTTATATTTAGTTTATTAATATCCATCAATAAA
This sequence comes from Sapria himalayana, assembly GCA_029783825.1. Lineage (NCBI taxonomy): Eukaryota > Viridiplantae > Streptophyta > Magnoliopsida > Malpighiales > Rafflesiaceae > Sapria > Sapria himalayana. The sequence goes on along the minus strand of JAREIK010000149.1, from coordinate 113,088 downwards.
ATTGTTTATTTTTAATTTACATGATATATAATTATTAAGTTTATTATAACTAAATATTGTATTCACATTTGAAAAAAATTTAAAAATTATTATATTTATAAAGGTTATAACCTTCAAAATTAATAAAAAATTTGAAAAATAATTTTTTTGTTATTTCATTATTTAAATAAAACATATAAACTACTAAATGCCTAAACACTTAAATCAATAAACTTTTAAACTCCTAAATACTTAAACCATTAAACTGGTATACCCTAAATAATTAATCATAAATCTCATTTTTATTTGTATTTATTATAATTTTAATATCCATTTTAATTATTTATTAGTTTATTTTTATAGAAATATTAATTGCAAAATAAAATTATGAATGAGTGAAATATAATGTTAATAATTTATCTTCAATAAAAAAATTTATAAGCAAAAAGAATCAAAAATTTTAAAATAAAAAATTATTATTTAGTAATATATTTTACTTTGATTTTGAATCGTTTTAGGTTTTGCAAATATATTTTAATTAATATCTATCTTATTAATAATAGTTTATTAATCTATTTTATGATCAATATTATAATATCTTTCAATAAAATTATTTATATTGAATTTACATTATATTTAATTTTTATGATTATTATAATTAAATATTGTATTAACATTTGAAAAAAATTAAAAATTATATAATTTTCAATGGTTATAACCTTGAAAATGAGAAAAAATCATAAAAATAATTTTTTTGTTATTTAATTATTAAAATAAAACCTATAAACCACAAAATACCTAAATACTTAAATTACTAAACTCCTAAACTCTGATACTTCTGCACCACACACACATAGCAATGGACCACAATACACACGTGCACTTATTCTTGTCCATTTTAGTGTAGCATTTAAAGGGGCCAGCAAATCCTAGAAGCAGCCAGAAGTATGGGTGACCAGCTTGTTGAGGGCCCCACTAGCAAGCCGGGATGATAACATTCAGACAACTGACGAGACTGAGCAAAGTGGTCGGGAGTAAACCAAGGAGTAACTAGGAGTGGGTCCCACTAGCATAGAGGGCCACCCAACCGTCGCCCAACAAGAGTAGTGAGTAATCCATGATTAATTGGAGAGCCAGCAAAATCTTAAGCATCGCTAAGCAGGGCCAGTAAGAAATGGAGCCAGACCAGCCACACGGGAGCAAAAGATTCAAACTTGTAGTTTATGTGTGTAGTCTTATTTGAATTTTGGACTTTGTATGAACCATGTACTTGTAGAGATGGATCATGACATACTCACACATACATTCTTGTTTGTTCTCTATGTAGCATGCAATGAGGGAAACAGGACCCATGAGTATCTCTAAGTGGGGCCCAATAATGCATTTTGTAAATAAACATTAGGCGATGCTACATTCACGAGAACAGAAGACCAATCTTTATAGCATTTTGTAATTTTACTTGTATTCTAGCTTGGTTGTACGCGTAGATAATTAGACTATGAGATGGAACTCATCACACATGCACACCGATGCATGCGTATGTTTTGATATTTTGTCGGTGCAACATACAACCACTTCTTGGAGCTCGAGAAGGAAGCATTCTAACCCAAGAGATAGTCTTTTGAGGATCATTGGACCAAAAGAATGTGGAATTCAGAGGTGAGAATGAATTGACAAATTGCCGTAGATATGGACTTGTGGATGTATGGGTATTCAGTTTTACATGTCTTCCATTGCATAGCAATGACATAGGCAAATGCTTGATGCTGCATGACACACACATGCACAATCTTATATTTGCATAGTTTTAATATGGTGCATCATTCAGGTTCCTCCAAAAGGCTTGGACGAATCCTAATGGAAAGGACGTAGTGTGCATAATGGCTCAATGCCAACTCTGAAGTCTGGGAATGCCAGTTGATTTTAGTTGTATTTGTACGCTTGAAATTATTACGCATTATGTTTTTTTATGTATTTTATGCATAGAATCATTAAGGGGCATAGGATTTGGTGGGCTGGCCTAAATTAGTTAGCGTTTAGGCTCTTGTATGTTGTGTGCCTAAATGATAAATAAAGTGTTTATTTTCAAAAAAAAACAAAAAAAAAACATAAACCCTAAACTTTATATCCTAAACCTTAAACCATAAACTATAACCCTAATTCATAAACCATAAACTATAACCCTAATCCATAAACCCTAACTCCTAAATCTCATGTTTTGCACTTTTATAATCAAATGACTAAGTGTTAAATTAAAATTGAAATTCACAACTTTTAGGAATGTCACAGATTTATCTTTTTGTATATGTAACACAAAGTCATGACTCAAGGTGTGAGTCATGGATTCAGTCTCTTTCTTGCTTTAGATTATTGTAGCATTAGCAATCGTCATGATTGTATATTTTCTCTTTAGAACCCAAAATCATATCGATGAGAATATGTCATAACTTGTGTCTCTCAGTTGAACATATTGTTATGGCACTAAGAATGATCATGAATACATATTTAATCACTATAATATTGGGTCACGGTATTGGATATCACCATAGCTTGTGCATTTTATCTTTATATTGCAAAGTCATTGCACTAGGAATGATTGTAACTCTGGACATTCCTCAAGAGCAAAAGTGATGACCGTAGAAATAGTTAAAGCTCGAGTACTACTTTTATAACTTTTTATAGCTAAAATTCTTGGGATTGTAAATATCACCATGGTTATTTCCTTTGATTTGTGATCTCAAGTGTCAATATGCAAGACTAATATTTTGAGCAATGATTAAAACATTTTATACATTTGAATATGATTCATTTATACCCTTTTGGGTTTTGTGAGCTTGTATACATAACTCATTTAATATAAAAAGAAAGAAATGATACTTTTCATATCCATGAGGATATAAAAAAAGGGCTTAGATATGCCAATAAAATAAATTTTTTGATTCTTGATAGAAAAAGAGCCCATACTTCTTGCCCTACTTAAACCACCAAGGGGCTAGTTTGTTCTAATATGCTACAACGTGGTTTTTTTTAGAGGTGAACTATGTTTTAAAAAAATAACTTTGAGTGTGTGCATGAAAAATATTTTAGAAGTAATTACAATAATCAATAAAATAGCATCCTCAACTACGAGCTATTTCAACACATAGGGGTACAACTTTGGTTTAGTCTGTTAGCGTACATGAGTCAAATTATCTTTGATAACCCAGTAATTCAACATCAAATATTATGAGACATAATAGAGATAAAGTAAAAGCTCCTATTATTTTGGTTAGAGCTTTAGCAATCATTCTAGAGTTGAGAGATAAACAAAATAAATTATTTTAATTATTCAGTATAATTTTAATTTTAATTTTATATATTTTTAAGTTTATTTTTATAGAAATATTAATTAAAAAATAATTATTAGTGAGACATATCTAATTTAAATTAAACCGGTATATCCTAAATAATAAAGAATAAATCTCATTTTTTTTTCATTTTAATTTTAAATATTCAAATTTAATTATTTATTTGTTTATTTTTATATAAATATTTATCAGAAAATAAAGTATTAGTTACACAAATATAATTTATATAAATTATTTTTCATCAAAATAATATAGATAAACTTTTTAAAAGAAAAAAAAATTTCAAATCAAAAAAACATTATTATATAGTAATATATTTTGCTTTGCTTTTGAATTATTTTAGGTTTTGTAATTATATTATAATTGATATTTATCATATTAATAATAGATTATTATTTTATTTTTTGATCATTATTAAAATATTTATCAATAAAATAGTTTATATTGAATTTATATGATATATAAATATAATGATTATTATAACTAAATAATGAATTCACTTTTGAAAAAAATTTAAAAATTATTATATTTTCTAATATTATAACCTTTTAAAATATCAAAAAATAATAAAATTTTTTTTGTTTCTTTTATTTTTTAAATAAAACCTATAAACTACTAAATGCATACATAGTTAAATAAGTAAACTCCTAGACCCCGTAATGACTAAATACAATAACCATTAAACCGATATATAATACATAATAAATAATAAATCTAATTTTTATTTCTATTTATTATAATTTTAAATATTCATTTTTATTATTTATTAGTTTATTTTTATAGAAATATTTATTACAAAATAAATTATGAGTGCAACAAATATAATTTAAATAATTTATTTTTAATGAAAAAATATATATACGCATATAAAAGAAATAAAAAATTAAAAATTTATAATTATTATCCATTAATATATTTTACTTTAATTTTGAATCAATTTGGGTTTTGTAAATATTTTTTAATTAATTTCTATCTTTTTAATATTAATTTAAAAATTTAATTTTTGATCATTATTATAATATCTATCCATAAAAGTGTTTATATTGAATTTATATGATATATAATTATTAATATTATTATAACTAAAAAATTATATTTACATTCAAAAAATTTTAAATATTATTATTTTTTCAAAGGTTATAACCTATGAAAATGAGAAAAAATTATAATTTTTTTTTAATTATTTTATTGTTTAAATAAAACCTATAAACCACTAAATTCCTAAAAATAGAAATCGCTATTTTTTCAAATGACAAAATATCTAAATACTTAAACCATTAAACTGGTATACATTAATAATAAATTATAAATCTCTTTTTAATTTTTATTCAGTATAATTTAAAATTTTTATTTTAATTTTTTATCATTTTATTTTTATAGACATATTAAATACAAAATAAATTATTAGTGAGACAGATATAATTAAAATTAAACTAGTATACCCTAAATAATAATTAATAAATCTCATTTTTTTTCATTATAATTTTAAATATTCATTTTAATTATTTATTTGTTTATTTTTATATAAATATTAATTACAAAATAAATTATGAGTTAGACAAATATAATTTATATAAATTATTTTTAATCAAAAAATATAGATAAACTTTTTAAAATAAAAAAAAATTCAAAACAAAAAATTATTATATTGTAATATATTTTGCTTTGCTTTTGAATTATTTTAGGTTTTGTAATTATATTTTAAATGATATGTATCTTATTAATAATAGATTATTTATTTATTTTTTGATCATTTTTTGAATATTTATCAATAAAATTGGTTATATTGAATTTATATGATATATAAATATAATGATTATTATAACTAAATATTGTATTCACTTTTGAAAAAAATTTAAAAATTATAATATTTTCAAAGGTTAAAACCTTAAAAAATGAAAAAAAAATAATAAAAAAAAAATTTTGTTATTTCATTTTTTAAATAAAACTTATAGATCATTAAATGCTTACTTAAATCAGTAAGCTCATAAATCCCAAAACCCCTAAATACATAAACCATTTAATAGTTATATACTACTTAATAAATAATAAATCTCATTTTTATTTCTATTTATTATAATTTTAAATATTCATTTTAATTATTTATTGTTTAATTTTTTAGAAAAATTAATTACAAAATAAATTTCTAGTGAGACAAATATTATTTAAATAATTTATTTTTTTAAAAAAAATATATGCTTATAAAAAGAAGGAAAATTTTAAAAATTAACTATTATTTTTTAGTAATATATTTTGATTTGATTTTGAATCATTTTGTGTTATGCAAATATATTTTAATTAATATTTATATTATTAATAATAATTTATTAATTTAATTTTTGATCATTATTATAATATCTATCATTAAAATTATTTATATTGAATTTATATGATATATAATTAATAAGATTAATATAATCATAGATTGTATTCACATTTCAAAAAATTTTATAAATTATTTTATTTTCAAAGTTTATAACCTTTGAAAATCAGAAAAAATCAAAAAATGAATTTTAAATTTTTATTATATAAATAAAAACTATAAAGCACAAAATGCCTAAAAACATAAATTGCTAACCTCCTAAACGACAAAACTCCTAAATAATCAAACCAATAAACTGGTATACTATATATAATAAATCATAAATCTCATTTAATTTGTATTCATTATAATTTTAAATATTCATTTTAATTCTTTATTAGTTTATTTTTTATAGAAATATCAATAACAAATTAATAATAAGTGAGACAAATAAAATTTTAATAATTTATTTTTAATAAAAAAAAGCTTATATAAAGAAGTAAATATTTAAAAACAAAAAATTATTATTTAGTAAAATATTTTACTTTGATTTTAAATCATTATATATAGGTTTAGAAATTATATTTTAATTGCGATCAATCTTCTTAATAATAGTTTATTAATTTATTATTTGATCATTTTTATAATATCGAAAAATAAAATTATTTATATTCAATTAAAATGACTTATAATTATTAAGTTATTATAACTAAATATTATATTTACATTTGAAAAAAATTTAAAAATTATTATATTTTCAAAGGTTATTACCTTCAAAAATGAAAAAAATTCACAAAAATAATTTTTTATTATTTTATTATTTAAATAAAACTTATAAACCACTAAATGCCTAAACATTTAAATCTCTAGACTCTTAAACCCCCTAAATACTTAAACCATTAACTCTGTATAACCAAAAAAATAAATAATAAATCTCATTTTTATTTGTATTCATTATAATTTTAAATTTTCATTTTAATTTTTTTTTAGTTATTTTTATAAAAATATTAATTACAAAATAAATAATGAGTGAGACATATATAATTTAAATAAATAATTTTTTATGAAAAAAAATATAAGCTTATAAAAATAAAGAAAATTTCAAAAATTTAAAATTTTACGTAGTAATATAATTTACTTTGATTTTCAATTTTTTTGGGTTCTGCAAATATATTTTAATTAATATCTCTCTTATTAATAATAGTTTATTAATTTATTTTTTATCATCAAAATAATATATATTAATAAAATTTTTTATATTGAATTTACATCAAATATTATTATTAAGATTATTATAACTAAGTATTGTATACATATTTTAGAACTATTAAAAAATTATTATATTTTCAAAGGTTATAACCTTTGAAACATGAAAATTCTTAAATATAATTTTTTTGAAATTTCATTGATTAAATAAAACCTATAAATCAATAAATAAAACCTAAATGTGTAAACATATCAATCAATAAACTCATTAACCCCAAAACCACAATAAACATAAACTATTAAATATGTATACCCTAAATAATAAATCATAAATCTCATTTTTATTAGTATTCATTATAATTTTATGTATACATTTTAATTATTTATTAGTTTATTTTTATAGAAATATAAATTGTAAAATAAATTAATAGTTAGACAAATATAATTTAAATTATTTTTTTTTCATCAAAAAATATATAAGCTTATAAATGGATACAAAAATTTAAAAAATTAAAATTAATATTTAGTAAAATATTTCACTTTGATTTTGAATGATTTTAGGTTTTGTAAATATATTTTAAACAATATCTATCTTATTAATAATTGTTTATTAATCTTTTGTATGATCAATATTTTAATATATATCAATATAATTGTTTATATTGAATTTACATGATATATAATTATTAAGATTATCAAAACTAAGTATAGTATTCACATTTAAAATAAATTTAAAAATTGTTATAGCTTCAAAGGTTATATCCTTCAAAAATGAGAACAAATAACAAAAAAAAATTGTATTTTATTTTTTAAATAAAACCTATAAACTAATAAATGCTTAAACACATAAATCACTAAATTTTTAAATCCCAAAACTCCTAAATATATAATCTTTTAAACCGGTAAATTTTATCTTATTAAGAATAGTTTTATTTAATATCTATCTTATTAATATATTTTACTTTGATTTTGAATCATTTTAGGTTTTGCAAATAAATTTTATTTAATATCTATCATATTAATAATAGTTTATTAATTTATATTATTATCGTCATCATAATGTCTATAAAAAAATTATTTATATTGAATTTACATAATATATAATTATTTTATTATTATAACATAATAATATTTTCATATTTTAAAAAAAAAATTAAAAATTATTAAGTTTTCAAAGGTTATAACATTTGAAAATAAGAAAAAATAAAAAAATATATTTTTTGCTATTAGATTTTTTAAATAAAATCTATAAACCAAAAAATACCTAAATTCTTAATGACTAAACTCCTAAACCCCGAAGCCCATTAATACATTAGTTTTTAAATTAGTATACTCTAAATAATATATAATAAATCTAATTTTTATTAGTATTTATTATAATTTTAAATATTCATTTTAATTATTTATCAGTTTGTTTTTATAGAAATATTAATTACAAAATAAATTATTAGTGAGACAGATATAATATAAATAATTTATTTTTAATCAAAAAATATAAGATCATAAAAAGAGGCAAAATTTTTAAAACAAAATATTATTATTTAGTAATTTATTTTAATTTAATTTTGAATAGTTTTAGATTTTGAAATTATATTTTAATTTATATCATTCTAATTAATAATAGTTTATTAATTTATTTATTGATCATTATTATAATATCTATTAATAATATTATTTATATTGATTTTACATTATATATAATTATCAAAATTATTATAACTAAATATTATAATCACATTTTAAAATAAATTAAAAATTATTATATTTTCAAAGGTTATAACCTTCAAAAATTAGATAAAATCACTTAAGGCATAAACACTTAAATGACTAAATATCAAAACACCTAAATACTTAAACCATTAAACCTGTATATCATGAATAATAAATAATAAATCTCAATTTTATTTGTATAAATTATAATTTTAAATATTTATTTTACGTATTTATTAGTTTATTTTTATAGAATTATAAATTACAAAATAATTTATGAGAAAGACAAATATAATTTAAATAATTTATTTTTAATAACAAAAATATAAACTTATAAAAAAGCAAAATATTAAAAAATTTATTATTTAGTAATATATACTCTGATTTTGAATAAATTTAGATTTTGCAAATATATTTTAAATAATATCTATCTTATTAATAATAATTTATTAATTTATTTATTGATCATTATTTTAATATCTAGCAATGTGATTATTTATATTGAATTTAAATGACTTATATTTATTAATATTATTATAACTAACTATTATATTTTCATTTGAAAAAAAATTAGAAATTTTTATATTTTCAAAGGTTATATAACCTTCAAAAATTAGAAAAAAAAAATAAAAATAATTTTTTTGTTATATTATTGTTTAAATAAAACTTATAGACCACTAAATGCCTAAACACTTAAATTTATATACTCCTAAACACAAAAGCCCCTAAATACTTAAAACGATAAACTCGTAAAACTTAAATATAATTTAAATAATTAATTTTTCATCAAAAAAATTATAAGCTTATAAAAGGAAGCTAAAACTAAAAAAACAAAAATTATTATTTGGTAATAAATTTACTTGGATTTTGAATAATTTTAGGTTTTGCAATTATATTTTAATTTATATCTATCATATTAATAATAGCATATTAATTTATTTTTTGATAATTAATATCATATATATCAATAAAATTGTTTATATTTAGTTTATATTATATATAATAATAATGATTTTTATTGCTAAATATTGTATTCACATTTTTAAAAATGATTAAAATTATTATATTTTCAAATGTTATAACCTTTAAAAAATGTGAGAAAATATCAAAAATAATTTTTTTGTTATCTCATTATTTTAATAAATCCTATAAACTATTAATTGCCTAAACATTTAAGTCAATAACTCTGAAATCTCAAAAACAATAAATATATAATCCTTTTAAACTATCATACCCTAAAATATAAATAATAAATAATAAATCTCAATATTATTTTTTTCATTATAATTTAAAATTTTTTTTAATTATTTATTCGTTTATTTTTATTAAATAGTAATTACAATATAAATTATGAGTTAGACAAATATAATTTATATAAATTATTTTTCATCAAAAAATATAGATAAACTTATAAAATGAAGAAAAAATTTAAAAACAAATATTTATTATATAGTAATATATTTTGCTCTCCTTCTGAATCATTTTAGGTTATATAATTATATTTTAATTGATATCTATCTTATTAATAATAGAGTATTAATTTATTTTTTGATCATTATTAGAATATTTTTCAATAAAATTATTTATATTGAATTTATATGAAATATAAATATAATGATTATTATAACTAAATATTAAATTCACTTTTCAAAAAAATTTAAAAATTATTATATTTTCAAAGGTTATAACATTTTAAACTATCAAAAATTAATAAAAATAAATTTTTAGTTTATTTATTTTTTAAATAAAAGCTATACCCACTAAATGCATACACAGTTAAATCAGTAAACACCTAAACCCCGTAATACCTAAAAACATAAACCATTAAACTGCTATATAATACATAATAAATAATAAATCTAATTTTTTTTTCTATTTATTATAATTTTAAATATTTATTTTAATTATTTATTAGTTTATTACTATAGAAATATTTATTACAAAATAAATTATGAGTGCAGAAATATAATTTAAATAATTTTTTTTAATCAATAAAAGTATTTACGCTTATATAATAAGTAAAAATTTAAAAATTAAAAATTATTATTAAGTATTATATTTTACTTTAATTTTGAATCAATTTGGGGTTTTTAAATATTTTTTAATTAATATATATCTTATTATTAATAGTTTATTAATTTAATTTTTGATCATTATTATAATATCTATCAATAAAATTGTTTATATTGAATTTATATGATATATAATTTTTAATATTATTATAACTGAATATTGTATTCACATTTCAAAAAATTTTAAATATTATTACATTTTCAAAGTTTATGACTTATGAAAATGAAAAAAATATTACAAATTTTTTTTATTTTATTGTTTAAATAAAACATATAAACCACTAAATGCCTAAAAACATAAATTGCTAAACTCCTAAATGACAAAACCTCTAAATACTTAAACAAATAAACTGGTATACATTAATAATAAATCATAAATTTCATTTAAATTTTTATTCTGTTTAATTTTAAATTTATATTTTAATTATTTATTAGTTTTTTTATAGAAATATTAATTACAAAATAAATTATTAGTTAGATAGATCTAATTTAAATTAAACTGGTATACCCTAAATAATAAATAATAAAACTCATTTTCTTTCATTATAATTTTAAATATTCATTTTAATTATTTATTTGTATATTTTTAAATAATTATTAATTACAAAATAAATTATGAGTTAAACAAATATAATTTATATAAATTATATTTCATCAAAAATCTATAAATAAACTTTTTAAAAGAAAAAAAAATTTCAAAACAAAAAATTTTTATATAGTAATTTATTTTGTTTTTCTTTTGAATCATTTAAGGTTTTGTAATTATATTTTAATTGATATCTATCTTATTAATAATAGATTATTAATTTTTTTTTATTCATTATTAAAATATTTATAAATAAAAATGTTTATATTGAATTTATATGATATATAAATATAATGATTATTATGATAAAAATATTATATTCACTTTAGAAAAAAATTTTAAAATTATTATATTTTCAAAGGTTATATGCTTTGAAAATGTGGAAAAATAAAAATAAATATTTTTTTTATTATTTCATTTTTTAAATAAAATCTATACACCACTAAATGCCTAAACACTTTATAGACTAAACAACAAAATCTCTATACCCCTATATAGATAATCCTTTAAACCAGTATACACTAAAAAATAAATAATAAATCACATTTTTATTTATTTCATCATAATTTAAAAAAATCAATTAGATTGTTTAGTTTTTTATTTTTATATATATATTAATTATAAAATAAATTATGAATCAAAAATATAATTTATTAAAATTATTTTTCATCAAAAAATATATAAGCTTATAAAAATCATAAAAATTTAAAAACAAATAATTATAATTTAGTGATATATTTTGTTTTGCTTTTGAATCATTTTAGGTTTTGATATTATATTTTAAGAAATAACAATCTTATTCATAATAGATTTTAAATTTATTTTTTGATAATTATTAGAATATCTATCAATAAAATTATTTATATTGAATTTATATGATATATAATTATTATGATTATTATAAATATATATTGTATTCACTTTTAATAAGTAATTTAAAAATTATTATATTTTCAAAGGTTATAACCTTAAAAAAAGAGAAAAAATAATAAAAATAAATTTTTTGTTATTTCATTTTTAAAATAAAACCTATAGATCATTAAATGCTTAATTACTTAAATCAGTAAGCTCATAAACCCCAAAACCCCTAAATACATAAACCTTTTAACAGCTATATACCACTTAATAAGTAATAAATCTCATTTTTATTTCTATTTATAATAATTTTAAATATTCATTTTAATTAATAATAGTTTAGTTTTTTATGAAAAATAATTACAAAATAAATTTTGAGTGAGACATATATTATTTAAATAATTTATTTTTAATCAATAAAAAATATAAGCTTATAAAAATAAAAAAATATTTGAAAATTAAATATTATTATTAAGTAATATATTTTGATTTGACTTTGAATCATTTTGTGTTATGTAAATATATTTTAATTAATATTTATATTATTAATAATAGTTTATTAATTTAATTTTTGATCATTATAATACTATCTATCATTAAAATTGTTTATATTGAATTTATATGATATATAATTAGTAAGATGAATATAATTATACATGGTATTCACATTTCAAAAAATTTTAAAAATTATTTTATTTTCAAAGGTTATAACCTTTGAAAATCAGATAAAATCAAAAAAAAAAATTTTTATTATATAAATACAAACTATAAACCACTAAATGACTAAAAACACAAATTGCTTAATTCCTAAATGATAAAACATCTAAATTATCAATCTATTAAACCGGTATACCATATATAATAAATCATAAATCTAATTTTAATTTGTATTCATAATAATTTTAAATATTCATTTTAATGATTTATTATAGTATTTTTTTATAGAAATATTAATTGCAAAATAAATAAAGAGTGAGACAATTATAATTTTAATAATTTATTTTTAATCAAAAAATATATATAAGCTTATAAAAAGTAGTACAAATTTAAAAACAAAAAATAATCATTTAGTAATATATTTTACTTTGATTTTGAATCAATATAGGTTTTGCATTTATATATTAATTGCTATCAATTTTATTAATAATAATTTATTAATTTATTTTTTGATCATTATTATAATATCTGTCAATAAAATTACTTATATTGAATTTAAATTTCTTATAATTATTAAGATTATTATAACTAAATATTATATTTACATTTGAAAAAAATTTAAAAATTATTATTTTTTCAAAGGTTATAACCTTCAAAAAGAATAAAAAATCACAAAAATATTTTTTTTATTTTTTTATTATTTTAATAAAACTTATAAACCACTAAATGCCTAATCATTTAAATATCTAGACTCCTTAACCCCAAAACCCTTTAAATACTTAAACCATTAAACCTAAATAATAAATAATAAATTTCATTTTTATTTGTATTCATTATAATTTTAAATATTCATTTTAATTATTTTTTAGTTTATTTTAATAGAAATATAAATAACAAAATATATAATGAGTGAGACATATAATTTAAATATATTATTTTTTATGAAAATGAAATGAGCTTATAAAAATAAACAAAATTTCAAAAATTTAAAATTTTTTAGTAATATAATTTATTTTGATTTTGAATTATTTTGGGTTCTGCAAATATATTTTAATTAATATCTATCTTATTAATAATAGTTTATTAATTTATTTTTCGATCATTATAATAATATATATTAATAAAATTTTTTATATTAAATTTACATCAAATATAATTATTAAGTTTATTATAACTAAATATTGCATTAATATTTTAGAAAGATTAAAAAATTTTTATATTTTCAAAGGTAATAACCTTTGAAAATAACGAAAATTCATAAAAATAATTTTTTTGTTATTTCATTGATTAGATAAAACCTATAAACACCTAAATGTGCAAACATATAAATCAATAAACACCTTAATCCCAAAACCACAAAAAACATAAACAATTAAATAGTTATACCCTAAATAATAAATAATAAATCTAATTTTTATTATTATTCATTATAATTTTATATATACATTTTAATTATTTATTAGTTTATTTTTATAGAAATATAAATTAAAAAATAAATTATTAGTGAGACAAATATAATTTAAATAATTTATTTTTCATCAAAAAATATATAGGCTTATAAATGGATACAAAAATTTAAAAATTTAAAATTAATATTTAGTAAAATATTTTCACTTTGATTTTGAGTCATTTTAGGTTTTTCAAATATATATTATACAATATTTATCTTATTAATAATTGCTTATTACTTTTTTTAGATCATTATTATAATAAATATCAATAAAATAGTTTATATTTAATTTATATTATATATAATTATTATTATTATAACTTCATATTGTATTCACTTGTCAAAAAAATATTTAAAAATTATTATATTTTCAAATGTTATACCTTCAAAAATGAGAAAAAATAATAAAAATAACTTTTTTGTTATTTTATTTTTTATATAAAACCTATAAACCACTAAATGACTAAATACTAAAATGACTAAACTCCTAAACCCCAAAGCCCATAAATACTTAAAACATTAAATTAGTATAGTCTAAATAATAAATCATAAATCTCAGTTTTATTAGTATTCATTATAATTTTAAATATTCATTTTAATTATTTATCAGTTTATTTTTAGAAAAATATTAATTAAAAAAAAATTATTAGTGCGACATATATAATTTAAATAATTTATTTTTCATCAAAAAAAATGCTGATAAAAAGCGGCACAATTTTAAAAATAAAAAATTATTATTTAATAATATATCTCATTTTGATTTTAAATCATTTTAGATTTTATAATTATAATTAAATATTTATAATTTTTATAAATACAAGTTTATTAATTTATTTATTGATAATTATTATAATATCTTTCAATAAAATTATTTATATTGAGTTTACATTATATATAATTATTAAGATTATTATAACTAAATATTATATTCACATTTAAAAAAAATTAAATATTATTATATTTTCAAAGGTTACAACCTTCAAAAATTTAAAAAAAAATCAAAAAATTAAATTTTTTGTTTTTTCATTATTTAAAAAAAACTATAAATCACTAAATGTGTAAACAATTAAATTACTAAACTGCTAAACCACAAAAAACCTAAATACTTAAACCATTAAACTGGTATATCCTGAATAAAAAATAATAAATCTCAATTTTTTTGTATTTATTATAATTTTAAATATTATTTTAATTATTTAGTATTTTTTTATAATAAAATTATAAATTACAAAATAAATTATGAGTAAGACAAATATAATTTAAATAATTTATTTTTAATAACACAAATATAATGTTATAAAAAAAAGCAAAACATTAAAAAAAATCTTTATTTAGTAATATATTTTACTTTGATTTTAATAAATTTAGATTTTGCAAATACTTTTTAAATAATAACTATTTTATTAATAAGAGTTTATTAATTTATTTTTTGATCATAATTATAATATCTAGCAATATAATTATTTATATTGAATTTAAATGAATTATAATTATGAAGATTATTATAAATAAATATTATATTTAAATTTGAAAAAAATTTAAAAATTATTATATTTTCAAAGGATATAATCTTGAAAAATTAGAAAAAATAATAAAAATAAATTTTTTTATATATCATGGTTTAAATAAAACTTATAAACCACAAAATGCCTAAACACTTAAATATCTAAACTTCTAAACACAAAATTTCCTAAATACTTAAACCTTTAAACTCGTAAACCTTAAATATAATTTAAATAATTTATTGAAATATTAATTACAAAATAAATTATGAGTGATACAAATATAATTTAAATAATTTATTTTTTATCAAAAAAACTTTTATTATCTTATCAAATGATGCAAAAACTAAAAAACAAAAATTATTATATAGTAATAAATTTACTTTGATTTTTAATCATTTTAGTTTTTGTAATTAAATTTAAATATATATCTATCATATTACTAATAGTTTATTAATTTATTTTTTGATAATTGATATAATATCTATCAATTAAATTATTTATATTTAGTTTATATTATATATTGTTATAATAATGATTATTACTAAATAGTGTATTCACATTTTAAAAAAATTTTAAATTTATTATATTTTCCAAGGTAATCTTTGAAAATTTGAAAAATATCAAAAATAATTTATTTGTTATTTCATTGTTTAAATAAAACCTATAAACCACTAAATGCCTAAATACTTAAATGAATAACTTCTAAATCTCGAAAACCCTAAATAGATAATTTTTTTAATCAGATATTTTTTAAATAATAAACAATAAATCTCATTTATATTTTTTTCATTATAATTTTAAATATTCATTTTAATTATTTATTTGTTTATTTTTATATAAATATCAATTACAAAATATATTATGAGTTAGACAAATATAATTTATATAAATTATTTTTCATCAAAAAAAATATAGATAAACTTATTAAAAGAAAAAAAAATTTAAAAAGAAAAAATTATTATATAATAATATAATTTGCTTTGCTTCTGAATCATTATTAGTTTTGTAATTATATTTTAATTGATATATATCTTATTAATAATAGATTAGTAATTAATTTTTTGATCATAATTAGAATATTTATCAATAAAATTGTTTATATTGAATTTATATGATATTTAAATATAATGATTATTATAACTAAATATTAAATTAACTTTTGAAAAAAAATTTAAATTTATTATATTTTCAAAGAATATAACCTTTGAAAATGTGAAAAAATAAAAAATATATATTTTTTTGATATTTCATTGTTTAAATAAAACCTATAAACCACTAAATGCCTAAATACTTAATTCAATAACTCCTAAATCTCTAAAACCCTAAAAATATAATCTTTTTAAACTAGTATACCCGAAATAATAAATAATAAATCTCAATATTATTTTTTTCAATATAATTTAAAATATTCATTTTAATTATTTATTCGTTTATTTTAATATAAATATTTATTACAAAATAAATAATGAGTTAGACAAATATAATTTATATAAATTATTTTTCATTGAAAAATATAGATAAACTTATAAAATGAATAAAAAATTTAAAAACTAAAATTTATTATATAGTAATATATATTACTTTCCTTCTCAATCATTTTAAATTTTGTAATTATATTGTAATTGATATCTATCTTATTAATAATTGTTTATTAATTTATTTTTTGATCATTTTTATAATATTTATCAATAATATTGTTAATATTGAATTTATATGATATATATATATATAATGATTATTATAACTAAATATTGAATTCACATTTGAAAAAAATTTAAAAATTATTATATTTTCAAAATTTATAACCTTTGAAAATATCAAAAAATATTAAAAATAAATATTTTGTTATTTTTAATTTTTAAATAAAATCTATAAACCACTAAATGCATACACAGTAAAATCAGTAAAATTTTAAGGCCCATAATGCCTAATACATAAACCATTAAACTGCTATATACTACTTAATAATTAAGAAATCTAATTTTTATTTCAATTTATTATTATTTTAAATATTCTTTTTAATTATTTATAAGTTTATTTTATAGAAATATTTATTACAAATTAAATTATGAGTGGGACAAATATATTTCAAATAATTTATATTTAATCAAAAAAAAATATACACTTATAAAAGAAGTAAAATTTTAAAAATTAAAAATTATTATCCAGTAATATTTTTACTTTAATTTTGAATCAATTTGGGTTTGGTAAATATTTTTTAATTAATATCTATCTTATTATTAATAGTTTATTAATTTAATTTTTGATCATTATTATAATATCTATCAAAAAAATTATTTATATTGAATTTATATGATATATAATTATTGAAATTATTATAACTAAATATTATATTCACATTTCAAAAAATTTTAAATATTATTATATTTTCAAATATTATAACCAATGAAAATGACAAAAAATTACAATTTTTATTGTTATTTTATTGTTTAAATATAACCTATAAACCACTAAATACCTAAAAACATAAATCGCTAAACTCCTTAATGACAAAACTTCTAAATACATAAACTATTAAATTTGTATACATTAATAAAATATCATAAATCTCATTTTAATTTTTATTAAGTTTAATTTTAAATTTGTATTTTAATTATTTATCAGTTTATTTTTATAGAAATATTAATTGAAGATAAATTATTAGTGAGACAGATCTATTTTAAATAATTTATATTTTATCAAAAAATATATATGTGCTTATAAAAAGAAGCAAAATTTTAAAAACAAAAATTTATTATTTTGTAATACATTTTATTTTGATTATGAATCATTTTAGTTTTTGCAATTATATTTTAATTTATATCATTGTTATTAATAATAGTTTATTAATTTTTTTATTGATCATTATTATAATATCTATTAATAAAATTATTTATATTGAGTTTACATTATATATAATCATTAACAATATTATAATAATTTTTTAGTTTATTTCTATAAAAATAAACTAAAAAATAATTAAAATATATATTTAAAATTATAATGAATACAAATAAAAATGAAATTTATTATTTATTATTTAGTTTATATAGGTTTAATGGTTTGAGTGTTTAGGGGGTTTTGGGGTTATGGAGTCTAGATATTTAAATGATTAGGCATTTGGTGGTTTATTTTTTTTATTTAAATAATAAAATAATAAAAAAATTATTTTTGTGATTTTTTATCATTTTGAAGGTTATAACCTTTGAAAATATATTAATTTTTAAATTTTTTTCAAATATAAATATAATATTTAGTTATAATAATCTTAATATTTATAAGACATTTAAATTCAATATAAGTAATTTTATTGATAGATATTATAATAATGATCAAAAAATAAATTAATAAACTATTATTAAATAGATTAATAGCAATAAAAATATAAATGCAAAACCTATAATGATTCAAAGTCAAAGTAAAATATATTACTAAATGATAATTTTTTGTTTTTAAATTTTACTTCTTTTTTTTATAAGCTTATATTTATTTTTGATTACAAATAAATTATTAAAATTATATTTGTTTCACTCTTTATTTATTTTGCAATTAATATTTCTATAAAAAATAAACTAATAAAAAATTAAAATGAATATTGAAAATTATATTGAATACAAATTAAAATGAGATTTTTGATTTATTATATATGGCATACCAGTTTAATGGGTTGTTAATTTAGGGGTTTTATCATTTAGGAAGTTTAGCAATTTATGTTTCTAGGTATTTAGTGGTTTATAGTTTTTATTTATATAATAAAAATAATTTTTTTTTTGATTTTATCTGATTTTCAAAGGTTATAACCTTTAAAAATAATATAATTTTTAAAATTTTTTGAAATGTGAATACCATGTATAATTATATTAATACTACTAATTATATATCATATAAATTCAATATAAACAATTTTAATGATAGATAGTATAATAATGATGAAAAATTAAATTAATAAACTATTATTAATAATATAAATATTAATTAAAATATATTTACATAACACAACATGATTCAAAATCATTTCAAAATATATTACTTAATAATAATATTTAATTTTCAAATATTTTCTTCTTTTTATTAGCTTATATTTTTTATTGATTAAAAATAAATTATTTAAATAATATTTGTCTCACTCAGAATTTTTTTTTGTAATTAATTTTTCTAAATATTTAAATGATAAATAATTAAAATGAATATTTAAAATTATAATAAATAGAAATAAAATTGAGATTTATTATTTATTAAGTAGTATATAGCTGTTAAAAGGTTTATGTATTTAGGGGTTTCGGGGTCTATGAGCTTACTGATTTAAGTAAGTAAGCATTTAATGATCTATAGGTTTTATTTTAAAAATGAAATATCAAAAAATATATTTTTATTATATTTTCTCTTTTTTTAATGTTATAACCATAGAAAATATAATAATTTTTAAATTTCTTTTCAAAAGTGAATACAATATATATTTATAATAATCATAATAATTATATATCATATAAATTCAATATAAACAATTTTATTGATATATATTCTAATACTTATCAAAAATTAAATTAAAAATCTATTATTAAAAAGATTGATATTACTTAAAATATAATATCAAAACCTAAAATGATTCAAAAGCAAAGCTAACTATATAACTAAATAATAATTATTTGTTTTTAAATTTTTATGATTTTTATAAGCTTATCTATTTTTTGATTTAAAATATTTTTAGTAAATTATATTTTTAACTCATAATTTATTTTATAATTAATATATATATATATATATATAAACTAAACAATCAAAATAAATTTTTTTATTTATAATGAAAACAAATAAAAATGAGATTTATTAATTATTATTTAGGGTATCCCGGTTTAAATAATTATCTATATACGGGTATCGAGATTTTGTAGTTTAGTGATTTAAGTGCGAAGACATTTAGTGGTGTATAATTTTTATTTAAACAATGAAAAAAAAATTATTTATTTTTATTTTTTGATATTTTCAAATGTTATAATTTTTGAAAATATAATAATTTTAAAATTTTTTTCAAAAGTGAATACTATATTCAGTTATAATAATATTTATAATTATATATCATATAAATACAATATAAACATTTTTATTGAAAAATATTTTAATAATGATTAAAATATAAATTAATAATCTATAATTAATAAGATAGATATCAATTAAAAAATAATTAATAA
>JAREIK010000149.1:0-89230 GCA_029783825.1 Sapria himalayana | reverse complement strand
GATGATATAAATTAAATAAAATTGCAAAATTAAAAATTATTCAAAATTAAATTAAAATAAATTACTAAATAATAATATTTTGTTTTAAAAATTTTTCCTCTTTTCATAATCTTATATTTTTTTGCTGAAAAATAAATTATTTATATTATATCTGTCTCACTAATAATTTATTTTGTAATTAATATTTCTATAAAAATAAACTGATAAATAATTAAAATTAATATTTAAAATTATAATAAATACTAATAAAAATGAGATTTATTATTTATTATTTAGAGTATACTAATTTAAAGGCTTATGTATTTATGGGCTTCAGGGTTTAGGAGTTTAGAAATTACGAATTTAGGTATTTTGTAGTTTATAGATTTTATTTAAAAAATCTAATAACAAAAAATTTATTATTTTATTTTTTCTTATTTTCAAAGGTTATAACCTTTGAAAACTTAATAATTTTTAAATTTTTTTAAAATATGAAAATATTATTTTGTTATAATAATAAAATAATTATATATTATCTAAATTCAATATAAATAATTTTTTTATAGATATTATGATGACAATAATAAAATAAATTAATAAACTATTATTAATAAGATAGATATTAAATAAATTTTTTTTGCAAAACCTAAAATGATTCAAAATCAAAGTAAAATATTATAAGATAGATATTAAATAAAACTATTATTAATAAGATAAAATATACAGGTTTAAAATATTATATTTATTAGTTTTGGGATTTAACAATTCAGTGATTTAAGTGTTTAAGCATTTAGTAGTTTATAGGTTTTATTTAAAAAATAAAATAACAAAGAATTTATTTTTAATATTTTTCTCATTTTTTAAGGTCATAACCTTTGAAACTATAAAAATTTTTAAATTTATTTTAAATGTGAATACTATATTTAGTTATGATAATCTTAATATTTATATATCATGTAAATTCAATATAAACAATTATATTGATATATTATAATAATGATCATACAAAAGATTAATAAAAAATTATTAATAAGATAAATAATATTTAAAATATATTTACAAAACCTAAAATGATTCAAAATAAAAGTGAAATATTTTACTAAATATTAATTTTAAATTTTTAAATTTTTGTATCCATTTATAAGCTTATATATTTTTTGATGAAAATAAATTATTTATATTATATTTGTCTCACTATTAATTTCTTTTTTAATTTATATTTCTATAAAAATAACTAATAAATAATTAAAATGTATATATAAAATTATAATGAATACTAATAAAAATGAGATTTATTATTTATTATTTTGGGTATACCTATTTAATGGTTTAAGTTTATTGTGTTGTTGGGGTTAATAATTTAGTTGATTTATATGTTTACACATTTAGGTGTTTATAGGTTGTATTTAATCAATGAAATAACAAAAAATTTATTTTTATGAATTTTTGTGATTTTCAAAGGTTATAACCTTTGAAAATATAATAATTATTTAATAGTTCTAAAATATGAATACAATACTTAGTTATAATAATCATAATAATTATATTTGATGTATAATCAATATAAAAAATTTTATTAATATATATTATTTTGATGATCAAAAAATAAATTAATAAACTATTATTAATAAGATAGATATTATTTAAAATATATTTGAAGAACCCAAAATATTTTAAAATCAAAGTAAATTATATTACATAATAAAATTTTAAATTTTTGAAATTTTGTTTATTTTTATAAGCTTTTTTTTTTCATAAAAAATAATATATTTAAATTATATGTATCGCTCATTATTTATTTTGTAATTAATATTTCAATAAAAATAAACTAAAAAATAATTAAAATGAATATTTAAAATTATAATGAATACAAATAAAAAAGAAATTTATTATTTATTATTTAGGTTATATAGGTTTAATGGTTTAAGTATTTAGGATGTTTTGGGGTTAAGGAGTCTAGATATTTAAATTATTAGGAATTTAGTGGTTTATAAGTTTTATTAAAATAATAAAATAATAAAAAAATTATTTTTGTGTTTTTTATCATTTTTAAAGGATATAACCTTTGATAATATAATAATTTTTAAATTTTTTCAAATGTAAATATAATATTTAGTTATAATAATTATTATATTTATAAGACATTTAAATTCAATATAAGTAATTTTATACATAGATATTATAATAATGATCAAAAAATATATTAATAAACTATTATTAATAAGATTGATAGCATTAAAATATAAATGCAAAACCTATAATGATTCAAAATCAAAGTAAAATATATTACTAAATGATAATTTTTTATTTTTAAATTTTTTCTTCTTTTTATAAGCTTATATTAATTTTTTGATTAAAAATAAATTATTAATATTATATTTGTCTCTCTTTATTTATTTTGCAATTAATATTTCTATTAAAAATAAACTAATAAATAATTAAAATGAATATTTAAAATTATAATGAATACAAATTAAAATTAGATTCATGTTTTATTATATATGTTATACCGGTTTAATGGATTATTAATTTAGGGGTTTTGTCATTTAGCAGTTTAGTAATTTATGTTTTTAGGCATTTAGTCATTTATTGTTTTTATTTATATAATAAAAATAAAAATAAATTTTTTTGATTTTATCTGATTTTCAAAGGTTATAACCTTTAAAAATAAAATAATTTTTAAATTTTTTGAAATATGAATACCATGTATAATTATATTAATCTTACTAATTATATATCATATAAATTCAATTTAAACAATTTTAATGATAGATAGTATAATAATTATCAAAAATTAAATTAATAAACTATTATTAATAATATAAATATTAATTATAATATATTTACATAACACAAAATGATTCAAAATCAAATCAAAATATATTACTAAATAATAATATTTAATTTTCAAATATTTCTTTCTTTTTATAAGCTTATATTTAATTTTTATTAAAATAAATTATTTAAATAATATTTGTCTCACTTGAAAATTATTTTGTAATTATTTTTTCGAAAAAATTATATTATAAATAATTAAAATGAATATTTAAAATTATAATAAATAGAAATAAAAATGAGATTTATTATTTATTTAGTAGTATATAGCTGTTAAAAGGTTTATGTATTTAGGTGTTTCGGGGTCTATGAGCTTCCTGATTTAAGTTAGTAGGCATTTAATGATCTATAGGTTTTATTTAAAAAATGAAATAACAAAAAAATTATTTTTATTATTTTTTCTCATTTTTTAAGTTTATAACCTTTGAAATTATAATAAATTTAAGATTTTTTTCAAAAGTGAATACAATATTTAGTTATAATAATCATTATATTTATATATCATATAAATTCAATATAACCAATTTTTTTGATAAATATTCTAATAATGATCAAAAAATAAATAAATAATATATTATTAATAAGATAGATATCAATTAAAATATAATTACAAAACCTAAAATGATTCAGAAGCAAAGCAAAATATATTATAATATAATAATTTTTTATTTTGAATTTTTTTTATTTTAAAAAGTCTATCTATATTTTTTGATTAAAAATAATTTATATAAATTATATTTATCTAACTCATAATTTATTTGTAATTAATATTTATATAAAAATAAACAAATAAATAATTAAAATGAATATTTAAAATTATAATGACAAAAAATGAGTTATATTAATTATTATTTAGGGTATACCAATTTAATTTTAATTATATATGTCTCACTAATAATTTATTTTGTAATTAATATTTCTATAAAAATAAACTGATAAATAATTAAAATAAAAATTTAAATTATACTGAATAAAAATTAAAATGAGATTTATGATTTATTATTATAGGTTTTATTTAAATAATAAAATAATAAAAAAAAATTTAAAATTTTTTCTGATTTTCATTGGTTATAAATTCAATATAAAAAATTTTATTGATAGATATTATAATAATGATCAAAAATTAAAGTAAAAAACTATTAATAAAAAGCTAGAAATTAATTAAAAAATATTTACAAAGCCCAAATTGATTAAAAAGTAAAGGAAAATATATAACTGGATAATAATTTTAAATTTTTAAATTTTTTCTTCTTTTATTTGTGTATATATATTATTTCATTAAAAATAAATTATTTAAATTATATTTGGCGAACTCATAATTTATTTCGTAATAAATATTTCTATAAAAATAAACTAATAAATAATTAAAATGAATATTTAATATTATAATAAATAGAAAAAACAATGAGATTTATTATTTATTAAGTAGTATACAGCTATTATAAGGTTTATTTATTCAGGGGTTTCGGATTTTATGAGCTACTTATTTATGTAAGTAAACATTTAGTGGACTATAGGTTTTATTTAAAAAATAAATAACAAAAAATTTATTTTTTGTATTCTTACTCATTTTTTAAGATTATAACCTTTGAAAATATAAAAATTATTAAATTTTTTTCAAAAGTGAATACAATATTTATTTATAATAATCATAATTATTATATATCATATAAATTCAATATAAACAATTTTATTCATAGATATTCTAATAATTATTAAAAAATAAATTAAAAATCAATTATGAATAAGATTGATATTACTTAAAATAAGATATCAAAACCTAAAAAGATTGAAAAGCAAATAAAAATATATTACTTAATAATAAATTAATTAATAAACTAGTATTAATAAGAATGATATAAATTAAAATATAATTGTAAAATCTAAAATGATTCAAAATCAAAATAAGATATATTAATAAAAAATAATTTTAATTTTTTAAAATTTTGTCTCTTTTTATAAGCATATATTTTTGTTATAAAAAATAAATTATTTAAATTATACCTGTCTCACTAATAATTTATATTGTAATTAATATTTATATAAAAATAAACTGATAAATAATTAAAATTAATATATATATTATAATTATAATGAATACTAATAAAAATGTGAATTATGATTTATTATTTATACTATACTAATTTAATGTTGAGTATTTATGAGCTTCGTGGATTAGGAGTTTAGTCATTTTAGTATTGAGTCATTTAGTGGTTTATAGGTTTTATTTAAAAAATAATATAAAAAAAGTATTTTTGTTATTTTTTCTCATTTATGAAGATTATAACCTTTGAAAATATAATAATTTTTAATTTTTTGTTTGAAAAGTTAATACAATATGAAGTTAACAATCATAATAATTAAATATCATATAAATTCAATATAAATTAATTTATTGGTATATATTATAATAATGATCATAAAAAATAATAAAAAATTATTAATAAGATAAATATTGTTTTAAATATATTTGCAAAACCTTAAATGATTCAAAATCAAAGTGAAATATTTTACTAAATATTAATTTTAAATATTTAAATTTTTGTATCCATTTATATGCTTATATATTTTTTGTTGAAAAATAAATTTTTTAAATTATATTTGTCTCACTAATAATTTATTTTTTAATTTATATTTCTATAAAAATAAACTAATAAATAATTAAGATGAATGTTTAAAATTAAAATGAATAATAATAAAAAAGAGATTTATTATTTATTATATATAGTATAATAGCTTAATTGTTAAATTATTTAGGGGTTTTGTCGTTTAGAAGTTTAGCAATTTATGTTTTTAGGCATTTAGTGGTTTATAGGTTTTATATATATAATAAAATAAAATAAAAATTTTTTATTTTTTCTGATTTTGAAAGGTTATAATCTTTGAAAAGAAAATAATTTTTAAAATTTTTTGAAATGTGAATACCATGTATAATTATATTAATCTTAGTAATTATATATCATATGAATTAATTATAAACAATTTTAATGATAGATATTATAATAATTATCAAAAATTAAATTAACAAATTATTTTTAAAAATCTAAATATTAATTAAAATATATTTATATAACACAAAATTATTCAAAATGAAATCAAAATATATTACTAAATAATAAAATTTAATTTTTAAATTTTTCCTTCTTTTTTTAAGCTTATAATTTTTTTGATTAAATATAAATTATTTAACTATTATTTGTCTAATTCGAAATTTATTTCGAATTAATTTTTCTAAAAAATTAAACTATAAATAATTAAAATGAATATTTAACATTATAATAAATAGAAATATAAATGAGATTTATTATTAAATAAGTAGAATATAGCTATTAAAAAGTTTATGTATTTAGAAGTTTTGGGGTTTATGAGCTTACAGATTTAAGTAAGTAATCATTTAATGATCTATAGGTTTTATTTAAAAAATAAAATAACAAAGAATTTATTTTTAATATTTTTCTCATTTTTTAAGGTTATAACATTTGAAAATATAATAATTTTTAAATTTGTTTCAAAACTAAATACAATATTTATTTATAATAATCATAATAATTATATATCATATAAATTCAATATAAATAATTTTATTGATAGATATTCTAATAATTATCAAAAAATAAATTAAAAATCTATTATGAATAACATTGATATTACTTAAAATATAATATAAAAATCTAAAATGATTCAAAAGCAAAGCAAAATATATAACTAAAAAATAATTATTTGTTTTTAAATTTTTATTTTTTTTATAAGCTTATCTATTATTTGATGAAAAATAATGTTTATTAATTATATTTTTAAAATATAATTTATTTTATAATTAATATATATATATAAATAAAAAACTAAAAAAATCTAAATGAATTTTTTAATTTAGAATGAAAACAAATAAAAAAATGAAATTTATTAATTATTATTTAGGGTATACCCGTTTAAACAATTATCTATATAGGGGTATCGAGATTTTGTAGTTTAATGATTTATGTGTTTAGGAATTAAGTGATTTATAGGTTTTATTTAAATAATAAATAATAAAAAAAATATTTTTTTTGTTTTTTCAAATGTTCAATGGTTATAATCTTTGAAAATATAATAATTTTAAATATTTTTTTCAAAAGTGAATACAATATTTAGTTATAATAATTATTAAATTTATATATCATATAAATTAAATATAAATATTTTTATTGATAAATTTCTAATAATGATCAAAAAATAAATTAATAATCTATTATTAATAAGTTAGATATCAATTAAAATATAATTACAAAACCAAAAATGATTCATAAACAATATAAAATATATTACTATATAATATTTTTTAGTTTTTAATTTTTTTTTTCTTTTAATAAGTTTATCTATATTTTTTGTTGAAAAATAATTTCTATAAATTATATTTGTCTAACTTATAATTTATTTTGTAATTAATATCTATATAAAAATTAACAAATAAATAATTAAAATGAATATTTAAAATTATAATGAAAAAAATAAAAATGAGATTTATTATTTATTATTTATTATTTATTATTTACGATATACATGTTTAAAAAATGTATCTATTTAGGGTTTTCCAGATTTAGAAGTTATTGATTTAAGCATTTAGGAATTTAATGGTTTATAGCTTTTATTTAAACAATGAAATAACAAAAAATTTATTTATGATATTTTTTCAAATTTTAAAATGTCATAACATTAGAAAAAATAATAATTTTAAATATTTTTAAAAATGTGAATAAAATATTTAGTAATAATAATTATTATCACTATATATAATATAAACTAAATATAAATAATTTTATTTATAATATTATATCAATTATCAAAAAATAAATTAATAAACTATTATTAATATGATAGATAAAATTAAAATATAATTAAAAACCCTAAAATGATTCAAAATATAAGTAAAATTTATTACTAAAAAATAATTTTTTTTTAGTTTTTGCTTCATTTTATAAGCTTATATTTTTTTTTTGAAAAATATATTATTTAAATTATATTTGTCACTCATAATTTATTTTGCAATTAATATTTCTATATATTATTTAAATTATATTTAATGTTTACGAGTTTAAAGGTTTAGGTATTTAGGGGCTTTGGGGTTTAGGAGTTTAGAGATTTGTGTAATTATGCATTTAATGGTTTATAAGTTTTATTTAAACAATGATATAACAAAAAATTTATTTTTGTTATTTTTTATCATTTTTGAAGGTTATAACCTTTGAAAATAGAATACATTTTAAATTTTTTTTATATGTGAATACTATATTTATTTATGATAATCTTAATAATTATATATCATGTTAATTCAATATAAACAATAATATTGATAGATATTATATTAATGATCAAAAAATAAATAAATAAACTATTATTAATAAGATTGATATTTTTTAAAATATATTTGCAAAACATAAATTTATTCAAAATCATAGTAAAATATAATAGTAAATAATAATTTTTTTGATGTTTTGCTTCTTTTTATAAGTTTATATTTTTTTTTATTAAAAGTAAATTATTTAAATTATATTTGTCTTCCACATAATTTATTTTTTAATTTATAATTCTATAAAATAAACTAATATATAATTAAAATGAATATTTAAAATTATAATGAATACAAATAAAATTAAAATTTTTATTATTTATTATTTAGGATATACTAGTTTAATGGTTTAAGTATTGAGGTGTTTTTGGATTTAGTGATTTATGTGTTTAGGATTTTAGTGATTTATAGTTTTTATTTAAACAATAAAAAAATATAAAATCAAATTTTTTGATTTTTTTTAATTTTAGAAGGTTATAACCTTCGAAAATATAATAATTTTTATTTTTTTTTATTGTTAATATAATATTTAGTTATAATATTCTTAATTATTATATATCTGTCTCACTGATAAGTAAATTATATTTTTTTATAAGTAATTTTTTTGATAAGTAATTTTTATATTTAAATTATTATATAATAATAATTTTTTTGATGTTTTGCTTATTTTTATAAGTTTATATTTTTTGTTATTAATAGTAAATTATTTAAATTATATTTTTCTTCCACATAATTTATTTTTAATTTATAATTCTATAAAAATAAACAATAAATAATTAAAATGAATATTTAAAATTATATTGAATACAAATAAAATTAAAATTTTTATTATTTATTATTTAGGATATACTAGTTTAATGGTTTAAGTATTTAGGTGTTTTGGGATTTAGTGATTTATGTGTTTAGGACTTTAGTGATTTATAGTTTTTATTTAAACAATAAAAAAATAAAAAATCAAATTTTTTGATTTTTTTTTTAATTTTAGAAGGTTATAACCTTCGAAAATAAAATAATTTTTATTTTTTTTAAATGTTAATATAATATTTAGTTATAATATTCTTAATTATTATATATCTGTCTCACTGATAAGTATTTATATGTTTTTAGGGTATACCTATCTCACTAATAAGTAATTATATATCTGTCTCAATAATATTTAGTTATAATATTTATATATATCTCTCATAATTTATTTTGTAATTAGTATTTATATAAAAATAAACAAATAAATAATTAAAATGAATATTTAAAATTATAAAAAAAAATGAGATTTATTAATTATTATTTAGGGTATACTAGTTTAATTTTATTTATATCTGTCTCACTAATAAGTATTTATACGAATAAAAAAAATTTAATGTATACCTGTTTAATGGTTTAAGAATTTAGATGTTTTTTCATATGAAAATTTTGGGATTTATATTTTTAGGCATTTAGTGGTTTATAGGATTTATTTAAACAATAAAATAATAAAAAAAAGTTTATAATTTTTTCTCATTTTCATAGGTTATAACCTTTGAAAATATAATAATATTTAAAATTTTTTTAAATGTAAATCTAATATTTTAGTTATAATAATATTAATAATTATATATCATATAAATTCAAAATAAACAATTTTATTGATGTATATTATAATAATGATCAAAAATTAAATTAATAAACTATTAATAAAAAGATTAAAATTAATTAAAAAATATTTACAAAACCCAAATTGATTCAAAAATAAAGTAAAATATATTACTTGATAATAATTTAAAATTTTTAAATTTTTACTTGATAATAAAGTAAAATATATATATTATTCCATCAAATATAAATTATTTAAATTATATATGTCGCGCTCATAATTTATTTTGTAATAAATATTTCTATAAAAATAAACTAAAAAATAATTAAAATTAATATTTAAAATTATAATAAATAGAAATAAAAATTAGATTTATTATTTATTATGTATTATATATCAGTTTAATGGTTACTGTATTTAGGCATTACGGGTTCTAGGAATTTACTTATTTAACTGTGTATGTATTTAGTAGTTTATAGGTTTTATTTAAAAATTAACAAAACAAAAAATTTATTTTTATTATTTTTTATATTTTCAAAGGTTATAACGGTAGAAAATATAAAACTATTTAAATTTTTTTCAAAAGTGAATTCAATATTTAGTTATAATAATCATTATATTTATATATCATATAAATTAAATATAAACTATTTTAATGATAAATATTCTAATAATGATCAAAAAATAAATAAATAATCTATTATTAATAAGATAGATATCAATTATAATATAATTACAAAACCTAAAATTATTCAGAAGCAAACCAAAATATATTACTATATAATAATTTTTTCTTTTGAAATTTTTTTTTCTTTTAAAAAGTTTATCTATATTATTTTGATGAAAAATAATTTATATAAATTATATTTGTGTAACTCATAATTTATTTTGTAATAAATATTTATATAAAAATAAACAAATAAATAATTAAATTTGAATATTTAAAATTAAAATGAAAAAAAATGAGATTTATTCTTTATTTTTTAGGATAAACCGGTTTAATTTAAATTAGATCTGTCTCACTAATAATTTATTTTGTAATTAATATTTCTATAAAAATAAACTGATAAATAATTAAAATTAAAATTAAAATTATACTGAATAATTAAATTAATTTATATTGTTCCTCTATTAACTCTAGAATGATTGCTAAATCTCTAACCAAAATAATAGGAGCTTTTACATTATCTCTATTATGTCTCATTATATTTGATGTTGAAACAATGGACTATCAAAGGTAATTTGACTCATGTACGCTAACAGACTAAACCAAAGTTGAACCCATTATGCGTTGAAATAGCTAGTTGTTGAGGATGCTATTTATATTGATTATTGTAATTTTTTCTAAAATATAACTCATACACACACTCAAAGAAATTAATTAAAAACATAGTTCACCTCTAAAAAAATAACCACCGTATAGCCTATTAGAACAAACTAGCCCTAGGGCGGTTTGAGCAGGGCATGAAGTATGGGCTCTCTTTAAATCAAGAATCAAAAAATTTATTTTATTGGCATGTCTAAGCCTTTTTTTTATATCCTCGTGGATATGAAAAGTATCATTTCTTTCTTTTTATATTAAATGAGTTATGTATACAAGATCACAATACCCAAAAATGTGTAAATGAATCATATTCAAATGTATAAAAGGTTTTAATCATTACTCAAAATATTAGTCTTTCATATTGACACTTGAGGTCACAAATCAAAGGAAAAAGCCATA
Organism: Sapria himalayana; assembly: GCA_029783825.1. Lineage (NCBI taxonomy): Eukaryota > Viridiplantae > Streptophyta > Magnoliopsida > Malpighiales > Rafflesiaceae > Sapria > Sapria himalayana. The sequence continues at coordinate 77,797 of JAREIK010000149.1, read as the reverse complement.
GTAATATTTCCAATCCCAAGAATTTTAGCTATAGAAAGTTATAAAGAGTAGTACTCGAGCTTTAACTATTTCTAGGTTCATGATTTTTGCTCATGGGGAATGTCCAAAGTTACAATCATTCCTAGTGCAAAGACTTTGCAATATAAAGATAAAATGCACAAGCTATGGTCATATCCAATACTGTTACCCAATATTATAGTGATTAAATATGTATTCATGATCATTCTTAGTGCCATAACAATATGTTCAACAGAGAGACACAAGTTATGGCATATTCTCATCGATATGATTTTGTGTTCTAGAGACAAAATATACAATCATGACCATTCCTAATGCTAAAATTATCTAAAGCAAGAAAGAGATTGAATCCATTACTCAACCCTTGAGTCATGACTTCGTGTTACATATTCAAAAAGATAAATGTGTGACATTCCTAATAGTTGTGAATTTCAATTTAAATTTAACACTTAGTCATTTGATTATAAAAGTGCAAAACATGAGATTTAGGATTTAGAGTTTATGGATTAGGGTTATGGTTTATGGTTTAAGGTTTAGGATTTAATGTATAGGGTTTATGGTTTTTTTTTGTTTTTTTTGGAAAATACACACTTTATTTATCATTTAGGCACACAATTTACAAGAGACTAAAAAGATGACTAATTTAGGCCAGACCACCAAATCCTATGCACCTTAATGATTCTATGCATAAAATACATAAAAAACATAATGCCTAATAATTCCAAGCATACGAATACAACTAAAATCACCTGGCATTCCCGGACTTCAGTGTTGGCATTTAGTAATTATGCGCACATCATCCTTTCCAATCAGATTTGTCCAAGCCTTTTGGAAGAACCTGAATGATGCACCATATTAAAATTATGCAAATATAAGATTGTGCATGTGTGTGACATGCAGTATCAAGTGTTTACCCATGTCATTGCTATGCAATGGAATACATGTAAAACTGAATACCCATAAATCCACAAGTCCATATCTACGGCACTTTGTCAATTCATTCTCACCTCTGAATTCCACATTCTTTTCCTCCAATGATCCTCAAAAGAGTATCTCTTGGGGTTAGAATGCTTCCTCCTCCAGCTCCAAGAATTGGCTGTATGTTCCACCGACAAAATATAAAAAAATATGAATGCTTCGTTGTGCATGTGTGATGGGGTCCATCTCATAGTCTAATTATCTACGCGTACAACCAAGCTAGAATACAAGTAAAATTACACAATGCTATAAAGATGGGTCTTCTACTCCCGAGAGTGTAGAATTGCCTAATGTGTATTTACAAAATGCATTAGTAGGCCCCACTTAGAGATACTCATGGGTCCAGTTGCCCTCATTGCATGCTTCATAGTGAACAGACAAGATTTGTGTGTTAGTATGTCATGATCCATCTCTACAAGTACATGGTGCATACAATGTCCAAAATACAAATAAGACTACAAACATATACTACAAGTTTGAATCTTTCGCTCCCGTGTGGCTCGTCTGGACTCCATTTCTTATAGGCCCTGCTTGGTGATGCTTTGGATTTTGCCGGCTCTTTAATTAATCATGGTTTACCCCCTACTCTTATTGGGCGATGGTAGGATGGTCCTCTATGCTGCCTGATACGGCTAGTGGGACCCACTCCTAGCTACTCTTAGTTTTACTCCTGACCACATTGCTCGGTCTCGTCAATTGTCTAAATGTTATAATCCCTACTTGCTAGTGGGGCCCTATACAAGCTGGTCGCCCATACTATTGGCTGCTTCTAGGACTTGCTGGCCCCTCTAAATACTACAATAAAATGTACAAGAATATGTGCACGTGTGCAATGTGGTCCCTCGCTATGTGTGTGTGGTGCAGCAGTTTCAGGGTTTAGGAGTTTAGTAATTTTAGTATTTAGGTATTTTGTGGTTTATCAGTTTTATTTAAATAATTAAATAACAAAAAAATTATTTTTATAAATTTTTCTCATTTTTGAAATGTTAATACAATATTTAATTATGATAATAATAAAAATTAAATATCATGTAAATTCAATATTAATAATTTTATTGATCGATATTATAATACTGATCATAAAATAGATTAATAAATTATTATTAATAAGATAGTTATAAATTAAAATATATTTTCTAAACCTAAAACGATTCAAAATCAAAGTAAAATATGTTACTAATAATAATTTTTTATTTTTATATTTTTGATTCTTTTTATAAGCTTATAAATTTTTTTGATGAAGATAAATTAATTAAATTATATTTGCCTCATTCATAATTTTATTTTGCAATTAATATTTCTATAAAAATAAACTAATAAATAATTAAAATGAATATTGAAATTATAACGAATACAAATAAAAAATGAGATTTTTGATTAATTATTTCGGGTATACCAGTTTAATGGTTTAAGTATTTAGGAGTTTAGGAGTTTAGTGATTTAAGTGTTTAGACATATAGTAGTTTATATGTTTTATTTAAATAATGAAATAACAGAAAAATTATTTTTAAAATTTTTTATCAATTTTGAATGTTATAACCTTTATAAATATAATAATTTTTAAATTTTTTTCAAATGTGAATACAATATTTAGTTATAATAAACTTAATAATTATATATCATGTAAATTAAAAATAAAAAATTTTATTGATAGATATTAAAAAACTAAATCTAAATATAAATATAATAATGATCAAAAAATAAATTAATAAACTATTATATATTGATAGATATTTATATATTATTTATAAATACATAAACCTTTAAAGATGGTTTAAATGTTTAGGTATTTAAGGGTTTTGGGGTTTTGGGGTTTAGGAGTTTAATGATTTAAGCGTTCAGGTATTTAGTAGTTTATAGGTTTTATATAAAAAATAAAATAACAAAAAATTTATTTTTGTGTTTTTATCTCATTTTCAAAGATAATAACCTTTAAAAATATAATAAATTTTAAATGTAAATATAATATTTAGTTATAATAATCCTTATAATTATATATAATGTAAATTCAATATAAACAATTTTATTGATAAATATTCTAATAAAGATCAAAAAATAAATCAATAATTTATTATTTATAATATAGATATCAATTAAAATATAATTACAAAACCTAAAATGATTCAGAAGCAAAGCACAATATAATAATATATAATAATTTTTTGTTTTGAAATTTTTTTTTCTTTTAAAAAGTTTATTTATAATTTTTTGATGAAAAATAATATATATAAATTATATCTATCTAACTCAATTTATTTTGTAATTAATATTTATATATAAATAAACGAATAAATATTTAAAATGAATATTTAAAATTGTAATGAAAAAAAAAATAAGATTTATTATTTATTATTTAGGGATACCTATTTAATTTAAATTAGATCTGTCGCTCTAATATTTTATTTTATAATTAATATTTCTATAAAAATAAACTGATAAATAATTAAAATAAAAATTTAAAATTATACTGAATAAAAATTAAAATGATATTTAAGATTTATTATTAATATATACCAGTTTAATGGTTTAAGTATTTAGAGGTTTTGTCATTATGAGTTTAGCAATTTATGTTTTTAAGCTTTTAGTGGTTTATAGGTTTTATATAAAAAATTAATATAACAAAAAAAATTTTTATAATTTGTTATCATTTTCATAGGTTATAACCTTTGTAAATATAATAATATTTACAATTTTTTGAAATATGAATACAATATTTAGTTATAATAATATTAATTATTATATATCATATAAATTCAATATAAACAATTTTATTGATTAATAATATAATAATGATCAAAAATTAAATTAATAAACTATTAATAAAAAGATAGATATTAAATAAAAAATATTTAGAAAACCCAAATTGATTCAAAATTAAAGTAAATTATATTACTGGATAATAATTTTTAATTTTTAAATTTTTACTTCTTTTATAAGTGTATATATTTTTTTATTAAAAATAAATTAATTAAATTATATTTGTCGCACTCATACTTTATTTTATAATAAATTTTTCTATAAAAATAAACTAATAAATAATTAAAATGAATATTTAAAATTATAATAGATAGAAATAAAAATTAGATTTATTAATTATTAAGTAGTATATAGCAGTTTAATGGTTTATGTATTTAGGCATTACAAGATTTAAAAGTTTATTGATTTAACTGTGTATGCATTTAGTTGTTTATATTTTTTATTTAAAAAAAATAAAAAAAAATTATTTTTAATATTTTTTAAAAATTTCAAAGATTATAACCTTTGAAAATATAATAATTTTATATTTATATTTCAAATAAATTCAATACAAATAATTTTATTTATAAATATTCTTATAATTATTAAAAAATAAAATTATAATCTATTATTAATAAGATAGATATCAATTGAAATATAATTACAAAACCAAAAATGATTAAGAATCAAAGCAAAATAAATTACTATATAATAATTTTTTGTTTTTAAATTTTTTTTCTTTTAAATAGTTTATCAATATTTTTTTGATGAAAAATAATTTATATAAATTATATATGTCTAACTCATAATTTATTTTGTAATTAATATTTATATAAAAATTAACAAATAAATATTAAAATGAATATTTAAAATTATAATGAAAAAAATGTTATTTATTCTTTATTATTTTGGGTATACCGGTTTAATTTAAATTATATCTATCTAACTAATAATTTTTTTTGTAATTCATATTTCTAAAAAAATAAACTGTTAAATAATTAAAATAAAAATTTAAAATTATACTGAATAAAAATTAAAATTAGATTTATGAATTATTATTAATGTATACCTATTTAATGGTTTAAGTATTTACAGGTTTTGTCATTTAAAAGTTTAGCGATTTATGTTTTTAGGCATTTAGTAGTTTATAGTATTTATTTAAACAATGAAATATCAAAAAATATATTTTTGATATTTTTTCAAATTTTCAAAGTTTATAAAATTTGAAAATATAATAATTTTTAAATTTTTTTCAAAAGTAAATATAATATTAAGTTATAATTATCTTAATAATTATAAGTCATTTAAATTCAATATAAATAATTACATTGCTAGATATTATAATATTGATCAAAAAAAGATTTAATATACTATTATTAATAAGATAGATATTATTTAAAATATATTTGAAAAATCTAAATTTATTCAAAATCTAAGTAAAATATATTACTAAATACTAATTTTTTTAATGTTTTGCTTTTTTCATAAGTTTATATTTTTGTTTTTAAAAATAAATTATTTAAATTATATTTGTCCTACTTATAATTTATTTTGTAATTTATAATTCTATAATAATAAACTACTAAATAATTTAAATGAATATTACAAATTATAATGAATACAAATAAAATTGAGATTTATTATATATTATTCAGGATATACATGTTTAATGGTTTAAGCATTTAGGTGTTTTGTGGTTTAGGAGTTTAGTGTTTTATTGTTAAACCTTTAGTGATTTATAGTTTTTATTTAAAGAATGAAAAAATAAATTAATTTTTTGATTTTTTTAATTTCTGAAGGTTATAACCTTTGAAAATATAATAATTTTTAATTCTTTTTTAATTGTGAATATAATATTTAGTTATAAAAATCTTAATAATTTTATATAATGTAAACTAAATATAAATAATTTTATTAATAGATATTATAATAATAATCAAAAAATTAATTAATAAACTTGTATTAATAAGAATGATATAAATTAAAATATAATTATTAAATTTAAAATGATTAAAAATAAAAATAAGATATATTAATAAAAAATAATTTTTTATTTTTAAAATTTTTCATTTTTTTATAAGCATATATATTTTTATGATGGAAAATAAATAATTTAAAATATATCTGTCTCACTAATAATTTATTTTGTAATTAATATTTCTATAAAAATAAACTGATAAATAATTAAAATGAATATTTAAAATTATAATGAATACTAATAAAAATGTGAATTATGATTTTTTATTTAGACTATACTAATTTAATGTTTTGAGTATTTATGAGCTTCGGGGATTAGGAGTTTAGTGATTTTAGTATTTAGTCATTTATTTGTTGATAGGTTTTATTTTAAAAATAAAATAAAAAAAAGTATTTTTGTTATTTTTTCTCATTTTTGAAGGTTATAACCTTTGAAAATATAATAATTTTTAATTTTTTTTTCCAAAAGTGAATACAATATGAAGTTAAAAATCATAATAATTATATATCATATAAATTCAATATAAATTATTTTATTGGTATATATTATAATAATGATCATAAAAAATAATAAACAATTATTAATAAGATAAATATTGTTTTAAATATATTTGCAAAACCTTAAATGATTCAAGATCAAAGTGAAATATTTTACTAAATATTAATTTTAAATTTTTAAATTTATGTATCCATTTATTTGCTTATATATTTTTTGATGAAAAATAAATTGTTTAAATTATATTTGTCTCACTAATAATTTATTTTTTAATTTATATTTCTATAAAAATAAACTAATAAATAATTAAGATGTATGTTTAAAATTATAATGAATACTAATAAAAATGAGATTTATTATTTATTATATATAGTATACCGGTATATTGGTTAAATTATATAAGGGTTTTTTTCGTTTAGAAGTTTAGCAGTTTATGTTTTTAGGCATTTAGTGGTTTATAGGTTTTATTTATATAATAAAAAAAAAATTTTATTTTTTCTGATTTTCAAATGTTATAATCTTTGAAAATAGAATAAATTTTAAAATTTTTTGAAATGTGAATACCATGTTTAATTATATTAATCTTACTAATTATATATCATATAAATTAAATATTAATAATTTTAATGATAGATATTATAATAATGATCAAAAATTAAATTAACAAACTATTATTAAATATCTAAATATTAATTAAAATATATTTACATAACACAAAATGATTCAAAATCAAATCAAAAAATTTTACTAAAAAATAATATTTAATTTTTAAATTTTTCCTTCTTTTTTTAAGCTTATATATTTTTTTGATTAAATATAAATTATTTAGATATTATTTGTTTCATTCGAAATTTATTTCGAATTAATTTTTCTAAAAAATTTAACTATAAATAATTAAAATGAATATTTAAAATTATAATAAATAGAAATATAAATCATATTTATAATTTTATAAGTAATTTAACTATAAATAAGTAGAATATAGATTTTAAAAGGTTTATGTATCTAGGGGTTTTGGGGGTTATAAACTTACTAATTTAAGTAAGTAATCATTTAATGATCTATAGGTTATTTTTAAAATATGAAATAACAAATAATTTATTTTTATTATTTTTTCTCCTTTTTTAAGGTTATAACTTTTGAAAATATAATAATTTTTAAATTTTTTTCAAAAGTGAATACAAAAGTTAATTATAATAATCATAATAATTATATATCATATAAATTCAATATAAACAATTTTATTGATAGATATTCTAATAATTATCAAAAAATAAATTAAAAATCTATTATGAATAAGATTGATATTACTTAAAATATAATATCAAAACCTAAAATATTTCAAATGCAAAGCAAAATATATTACTAAATAATAAATATTTGTTTTTAAATTTTTATTCTTTTTATAAGATTATCAATTTTTTGATGAAAAATAATTTTTATAAATTATATTTTTAACTCATAATTTATTTTATAATTAATACAGATATACAAATAAAAAACTAAAATCAAAATGATTTTTTTAAATTATATTGAAAACAAATAAAAATGATATTTATTAATTATTATTTATTGTATACCGGTTTAAAAGATTATCTATATAGGGGTATCAGGATTTTGTAGTTTAGTGATTTAAGTGTTTAGGCATTTAGTGGTGTATAGGTTTTATTTAAACTATGAAATAATAAAAAATATATATTTTTTATTTTTTTCACATTTTCAAGGGTTATAACCCTTGAAAATATGATAATTTCAAAATTTTTTTCAAAAGTGAATATAATATTTAATCATAATAATCATTATATTTATATATCATATAAATTCAATATAAAGATTTTTATTGATAAATATTCTAATAATGATCAAAAAATAAATTAATAATCTATTATTAATAAGATATATATCATTTAAAATATAATTACAAATATTAAAATGATTCAGAAGCTAAGCAAAATATATTACTATATAATGAGTTTTTGTTTTGAAATTTTATTTTTAAAAATTTATCTATATTCTTTTTTGATGAAAAATAATTTATATAAATTATATTTGTTTAACTCATAATTTATTTTGTAATTAATATTTATATAAAAATATACATATAAATCATTAAAATGAATATTTAAAATATAATGAAAAAAAAAATAAGTTTTATTATTTATAATTTAGGGTATACCAGTTTAATTTAAATTAGATCTTTCTAACTAATAATTTATTTTGTAATTAATATTTCTTTAAAAATAAACTGATGAATAATTAAAATACAATTTATGAATTATTATTAATGTATACCAGTTTAATTTTTTAAGTATTTAAAGGTTTTGTCATTTAGGAGTTTAGCAATTTATGTTTTTAGATATTTATCGGTTTATAGGTTTTATTTAAACAATAAAATATTAAAAAAATTTGTAATTTTTTCTCATTTTCATAGGTCATAACCGTCGAAAATATAATAATATTTAACATTTTTTGAAATGTGAATATAATATTTAGTTATAATAATATTAATAATTATATATCATATAAATTCAATATAAACAATTCTATTGATAGATATTATAATAATGATCAAAAATTAAATTGATAAACTATTAATAATAAGATAGATATTAATTAAAAATTATTTACAAATCCCGAATTGATTCAAAATTATAGTAAAATATATTACTTTAAAATAATTTTTATTTTTTAAATTTTTACTTATTTTATAACCGTAAATACATTTATTGATTAAAAATAAATTATTTAAATTATATTTCTCACACTTATAATTTATTTTGTAATAAAGATTTCTATAGAAATAAACTAATAAATAATTAAAATAAATATTTAAAATTAAAATAAATAGAAATAAATTATAGATTTATTAATTATTAAGTAGTATATAGCGGTTTAATGGTTTATGTATTAGGCATTACGAGGTTTAGGAGTTTACTGATTTAACTATGTATGCATTTAGTGGGTATAGATTTTATTTAAAAATAAATAAACAAAAAATTTATTTTTATTATTTTTTGATATTTTCAAATGTTATAACCTTTGAAAATATAATAATTTTAAATTTTTTTAAATATGTGAATACAATATTTAGTAATAAGAATCATTAAAATTATATATAATATAAACTAAATATAAACAATTTTATTGATAGATATGATATCAATTATCAAAAAATAAATTAATATGCTATTATTAATATGATAGATATAAATTAAAAGATAATTACAAAACCTTAAATTATTCAAAATCAAAGTAAAATTTATTACCAAATAATAATTTTTGTTTTTTAGTTTTTACTTCTTTTTATAAGCTTATATTTTGTTTTGATGAAAAATAAATTATTTAAATTATATTTAAGGTTTACGAGTTTAAAGTTTTAAGTGTTTAGGGGCTTTTGTGTTTAAGAGTTGATAGATTTAAGTGTTATTTTATTGAAATATTAATTACAAAATAAATTATTAGTGAGACAAATATAATTTAAATTAAACTGGTATACCTTAAATAATAAAGAATAAATCTCATTTTTTTTGAATATAATTTTAAATATTCATTTTAATTATTTATTAGTTTATTTTTATATAAATATTAATTAAAAAATAAATTATGAGTTAGACAAATATAATTTATGTAAATTATTTTTCATCAAAAAAATATAGATAAACTTATTAAAAGAAAAAAAATTATTAACAAAAAATTATTATATAGTAATGTAATTTGCTTTGCTTCTGAATCAATCTAGCTTTTGTAATTATATTTTAATTGATGTCTTTCTTATTAATAAAAGATTTTTAATTTATTTTTTGATCATTATTAGAATATTTATCAATAATATTGTTCATATTGAATTTATATGATATATAAAAATAATGATTATTATAACTAAATTGTGTATTCACATTTAAAAAAAATTTAAAAATTATTATATTTTCAAAGGTTATAACCTTTGAAAATATCAAAAAATAATTAAAATAAATTTTTTATTATTTTATTTTTTTAATAAAACTTATATACCACTAAATGCATACACAGTAAAATCAGTGACCTCCTAAACCTCATAATGCCTAAATACATAAACCATTAAACCACTATATACTACTTAATAATTATTAAATCTAATTTTTATTTTTATTTATTATAATTTTAAATATTCATTTTAATTATCTATTAGTTTATTTTTATAGAAATATTTTTTACAAATTTAACTATGAAAACGACATACATATTTTAATTAATTTATTTTTAATTAAAAAAAATATATGCTTATAAAATAAGTAAAAATTTAAAAATTAAAAATTATTATCCAGTAATATATTTTACTTTAATTTTGAATCAATTTGGGTTTTGTAAAAATATTTTAATTAATATCAATCTTTTTATTAGTAGTTTATTAATTTAAGTTTGATCATTATTATATTATCCATCAATAAAATTATTTATATTGAATTTATATGATATAGAATTATTAATATTATCATAACTAAATATTATATTCAGGTTTCAAAAAATGTTAAATATTATTATATTTTCAAATGTTATAACTATTAAAAATTACAAATTTTTAAGTACACCTATGAAAATATGAAAAAATTACAATTTTTTTTGTTATTTTATTGTTTAAATAAAACATATAACCCACTAAATACCTAAAAACATAATTTGCTAAACTCCTAAACGAAAAAAACTATAAATACTTAATCTATTAAACAGGTGTACTTTAATAAAAAATCATAAATCTCAATTTAATTTTTATTAAGTATAATTTTAAATTGTTATTTTAATTATTTATCAGTTTATTTTTATATAAATATTAATTACAAAATAAATTATTAGTGAGACAAATCTAATTTAAAGATTTTATTTTTCATCAAAAAAATAAATATGATTATAAAAAGAGGCCAAATTTTAAAAACAAAAATTAATTATTTAGTAATAAATTTTATTTTCATTTTGAATCATTTTAGATTTTGCTATTATATTTTAATTTATTTCATTCTTATTAATGATAGTTTATTAATTTTTTATTGATAATTATTATAATATCTATTAATAAAATTATTTATATTGAGTTTACATTATATATAATTATTAAGATTATTATTACTGAATATTATATTTACATTTAAAAAAATTAAAAATTATTATAATTTCAAAGGTTATAACCTTCAAATTTTTAAAAAAATCAAAAAATTTAATTTTTTATTTTTTCATTCTTTAAATAAAAATTATAACTCACTAAAGGCCTAAACACTTAAATCACTAAACCCTAGAACACCTAAATACTTAAACTATTAAGCTAGTATATCCTTAATAATAAATAATAAATCTCTATTTTATTTGTATTCATTATAATTTTAAATATTCATTTTAATTATTTATTAGTTTATTTTTATAGAATTATAAATTAAAAATAAATTATGAGGAAGACAAATATAATTTAAATAATTTACTTTTGATAAAAAAAACATAAACTTATTAAAAGAAGCAAAACATCAAATAAATTATTATTTAGTAATATATTTTATTTTGATTTTGAATAAATATATGTTTTGCAAATATATTTTAAATAAAATCTTTCTTATTAATAATAGTTTATTAATTTATTTTTTGATCATTAATATAATATCTATCAATATAATTGTTTATATTGAATTTACATGATATATAATTATTAAGATTATCATAACTAAATATAGTTTTCACATATAAAAAAAATTTAAAAATTGTTATATTTTCAAAGGTTATAACCTTCAAAAATGATAAAAAATAAAAAAAATAAATTTTTTGTTATATCATTGTTTAAATAAAACTTATAAACCATTAAATGCTTGAGCACATAAATCTCTAAACTCCTAAACCCCGAAGCCCTTAAATACTTAAACCTTTAAACTCGTAAACCTTAAATATAATTTAAATAATATATTGAAATATTAATTACAAAATAAATTATGAGTTATAAACTATAATATAAATAATTTATTTTTCATCAAAAAAAATATAAGCTTATAAAAAGAAGAAAAAACTAAAAAAAAAATATTATCATTTAGTAATAAATTTTACATTGTTTTTGAATCATTTTAGGGTTTTTAATTATATTTTAATTTATATCTATCATATTAATAATAGCATATTAATTTATTTTTTGATAATTGATATCATATCTATCAATAAAATTGTTTATATTTAGTTTATATTATATATAATTATAATGATTATTATTACTAAATATTGTATTCACATTTTTTAAAAAAATTAAAATTATTATATTTACCAAGGTTATAACCTTTGAAAATGTGACTAAAAATCAAAAATATTTTTTTTTATTATTTTATTTTTTAAATAAAACTTACAAACCACTAAATTCCTAAAAACATAAATCGCTAATCTCCTAAATGATAAAACCTTTAAATACTTAAACCATTAAACTGGTAAACATTAATAATAATTTATAAATCTCATTTTAATTTTTATTCAGTATAATTTTAAATTTTTATTTTAATTATTTATCAGTTTATTTTTATAGAAATATTAATTACAAAATAAATTATTAGTGAGACGGATCTAATTTAAATTAAAATAATATCCCTAAATAATAAATAATAAATCTCATTTTTTTAATTATAATTTTAAATATCCATTTTAATTTTTTATTTGTTTATTTATATAGAAATATTAATTACAAAATTATTTGATCTAGACAAAAATAATTTATATATATTATTTTTCATCAAAAATTATAGATACACTTTTTAAAAGAAAAACAATTTTCAAAACAAAGTACTTCTAAATCAGTTTGACAGAGCTTTGAACAAATAGACTTGACTCAAACTTTGAACTATTTCAATGTATTTACGTAGGTGAGAAGTCCTCCTCAGATTCATACGGCGAGAGTCAATAAGACCTTTTCCAACTAAGTCCTTGAGTACTTATTCAATGTAATAACAATCCACAAAAGCTAAAGTAGTGGTTTGGTTTGTTAGGCTCTTCCTTTGTCTTCCGTATCTAACTGCAAGTGTATTAAGGCTGCTAGTCCGGTTGGAGCTCTTGGTTTATGAGTGATCATATCAGTTGTGATTGATTCAGTCAGACTTCTTTCCCTAAACTTAATTTTAATTACTAGTTCCAAAAGAAGAGATTGAATGCCCCTCAGGCCCGTATACCCTTTATTTGTGTAATATTTCCTCGCTCATCGTTATGCGAAACCCCCTCACCAACAATTAGCCATTTTGACTGATACATCAAAATTTCCCCCAGAGCTTGTAGTTGCTAATGAACTAGTTTTCTTATGAAGAAACATCTCCTGGAACATTAGAGGCTTAGGGAATAGAGAGAAGAAGAAGGATATGATAGTAGGAAAAAAGAGATGTCGAATCATCCGGGGCAGAGTAGGGACTTTCCAGACCAGATTCAACAAGAGAGGCCTCAGCTGATGCTAATAAAGCCGACTTGGGATCAAGTTTATCCTTTCTATACGGACCAAGTGATATGGATAGCATGCACACCCAAAGACCTGAAAGAAAAAGACAGAAGACAATCTTCTTTTTCTGTAGATTTTGAATCGATGAGGACAGAAGCAGATTCCTCTCCAATTGCTTGGGGAAACCTGATTGAAATGCTTTGGATAACCAAGAGGCGGTAGAAGCACCCCGCGATAGCGGAACCAAGACTCCTTTTCCAGTTAGGGCTGCGCCCTTTCGTACTGACCGAGATATGGAAGAATGGAGCTCCTCGCTAGGAATTAAATGCATGATTCGAGAAAATGATCAAAGAACAAAGAGGCTTTATCATAGAATCCCCTATTCTCAGCTGTGAGAGAGGTCGTACATTTCTCAAAAAATCACTAGGAAAGAATCACATGAAGAAGTGAAATTGGTTTGGCTCTTTGTTTGTAGGAATAAGGCATTCCACTGTGATGCGGTAAATAGAATAGATGGATTCTCTTTCTCATCGATATCCTTTAAGAAGTTTGATTGAATTAAAAATAAGCATTACACGGGCCCCGAAGTTCGATGATGTAAAAAAGGGCCTTGAAGTTCGAAGTTTGATTGAATATTTGTATTCATTATAATTTCAATATTCATTTTAATTATTTATTAGTTTATTTTTATAGAAATATTAATTGCAAAATAAAATTATGAATGAGAGATATATAATGTTAATAATTTATCTTCAATAAAAAAATTTATAAGTTGATAAAAAGAATCAAAATTTTTAAAATAAAAAATTATTATTTATTAATATATTTTACTTTGATTTTGAATCATTTTAGGTTTTGCAAATATATTTTAATTAATATCTATCTTATTAATAATAGTTTATTAATCTATTTTATGATCAGTATTATAATATTAATCAATAAAATTATTTATATTAAATTTACATGATATTTAATTTTTATGATTATTATAATTAAATATTGTATTAACATTTGAAAAAAATTAAAAATTATAATATTTTCAATGGTTATAACCTTGAAAATGAGAAAAAATCATAAAAATAATTTTTTTGTTATTTAATTATTAAAATAAAACCTATAAACCACAAAATACCTAAATACTTAAATTACTAAACTTCTAAACCCTGATACTGCTACACCACACACACATAGCGACGGACCACAGTACACACGTGCACATATTCTTGTCCATTTTGGTGTAACATTTAGAGGGGCCAGCAAGTCCTTGAAGCAGCCAGAAGTATGGGCCAACAGCTTGTAGAGGGCCCCACTAGCAAGCCGAAATGATAACATTCAGACAACTGACGAGACTGAGCAAAGTGGTTGGGAGTAAACCCAGGAGTAGCTAGGAGTGGGTCCCACTAGCATAGAGGGCCACCAAACCGTCACCCAACAGGAATAGCGGGTAATCCATGATTAATTGGAGAGCCAGGAAAATCCGAAGCATCGCCAAGCAGGGCCAGTAAGAAATGGAATCAAGACCAGCCACACGGGAGCGAAAGATTCAAACTTGTAGTTTATGTTTGTAGTCTTATTTGAATTTTGGACTTTGTATGCACCCTGTACTTGTAGAGACGGATCATGACATACTCACACACACAATCTTGTATGTTCTCTGTGTAGCATGCAATGAGGGCAACTAGACCCATCTGTATCACTAAGTGGGGCCCACTAATCCATTTTGTAAATAAACATTAGGCGATGCTACATTCCCGTGAGTAGAAGACCAATCTTTATAGCATTTTGTAATTTTACTTGTATTCTAGCTTGGTTGTACGCGTAGATAATTAGACTATGAGATGGACCTCATCACACATGCACACCGATGCATGCAAATTTTTTGATATTTTGTTGGTGCAACATACAGCCATTTCTTGGAGCTCGAGAAGGAAGCATTCTAACCCAAGACATACTCTTTTGAGGATCATTGGAGCAAAAGAATGTTGAATTCAGAGATGAGAATGAATTGACAAAGTGCCGTAGATATGGACTTGTGGATTTATGGGTATTCAGTTTTACATGTATTCCATTGCATAGCAATGACATATGCAAATGCTTCATGCTGCATGCGACACACATGCACAATCTTATATTTGAATAGTTTTAATATGGTGCATCATTCATGTTCCTCCAAAAGGCTTGGATGAAACTAAATGGAAAGGACGTAGTGCGCATAATGGCTCAATGCCAACTTTGAAGTCCGGGAATGCCAATTAATCTTAGTTGTATTTGTACACTTGGAATTATTAGACATTATGTTTTTTTATGTATTTTATGCATGGAAATCATTAAGGGGCATAGGATTTGGTGGGCTGGCCTAAATTAGACAGCTTTTTAGTCTCTTGTAAGTTGTGTGCCTAAATGATAAATAAAGTGTGTATTTTCCAAAAAAAAAACAAAAAAAAAACAATAAACTCTAAACTTTAAATCCTAAACCTTAAACCATAATCTATAACCCTAATTCCATAAACCCTACCTCCTAAATCTCATGTTTTTCACTTTTATAATCAAATTACTAAGTGTTAAATTCAAATTGAAATTCACAACTTTTAGGAATATCACAGATTTATCTTTTTGTATATGTAACACAAAGTTATGACTCAAGGGGAGAGTCATGGATTCAGTTTCTTTCTTGATTTAGATTATTGTAGCATTAGCAATAGTCATGATTGTATATTTTTTCTTTAGAACCCAAAATCATATCGATTAGAATATGTCATAACTTGTGTCTCTGAGTTGAACAAATTGTTATGGCACTAAGAATGATCATGAATACATATTTAATCACTATAATACTGGGTGACAGTATTGGATATCACCATAGCTTGTGCATTTTATCTTTATATTACAAAGTCATTGCACTAGGAATGATTGTAACTTTGGACATTCCTCAAGAGAAAAAGTGATGACCGTAGAAATAGTTAATGCTCGAGTACTACACATTATCTTACTATAGCTAAAATTCTTGGGATTGGAAATATCACTATGGCTTTTTCCTTTGATCTGTGACCTCAAGTGTCAATATGCAAGCCTAATATTTTGAGCAATGATTAAAACCTTTTATACATTTGAATATGATTCATTTACACCTTTCTGGGTATTGTGAGCTTGCATACAAAACTCATTTAATATAAAAAGAAAGAAATGATACTTTTCATATCCATGAGGATATTAAAAAAAGGCATAGACATGCCAATAAAATAAATTTTTTGATTCTTGATTGAAAGAGAGCCCATACTTCTTGCCCTACTTAAACCACCAAGGGGCTAGTTTGTTCTAATAGGCTACAAGGTGATTTTTTTAGGGTGAACTATGTTTTAGAGAAATTGCTTTGAGTGTGTGCATGAGAAATATTTTAGAAGTAATTACAATTATCAATATAAATAGCATCCTCAACAACTAGCTATTTCAACACATAGGGGTACAACTTTGGTTTTGTCTGTTAGCGTACATGAGTCAAATTACCTTTGATAACCCAGTGATTCAACATCAAATATGATGAGACATAATAGAGATAAATTAAAAGCTGCTATTTTTTTGGTTAGAGCTTTAGCAATCATTCTAGAGTTGAGAGAGAAACAAAATAAATTATTTTAATTATTCAGTATAATTTTAATTTTAATTATTTATAAGTTTATTTTTATCGAAATATTAATTACAAAATAAATTATTAGTGAGACATATCTAATTTAAATTAAAATTGTATATCCTAAATAATAAAGAATAAATCTCATTTTTTTCATTTTAATTTTAAATATTCAAATTTAATTATTTATTTGTTTATTTTTATATATATATTAATTACAAAATAAATTATGTGTTAGACAAATATAATTTATATAAATTATTTTTAATCAAAAGAATATAGATAAACTTTTTAAAAGAAAAAAAAATTTCAAATCAAAAAAACATTATTATATAATAATATATTTTGCTTTGCTTCTTAGTCATTTTATGTTTTGTAATTATATTATAAATGATATCTATCATATTAATAATAGATTATTAATTTATTTTTTGATCATTATTAAAATATTTATCAATAAAATAGTTTATATTGAATATATATGATATATAAATATAATGATTATTATAACTAAATAATGAATTCACTTTTGAAAAAAAATTAAAAATTATTATATTTTCTAAGGTTATAACCTTTGAAAATATCAAAAAATAATAAAAATAAATTTTTTGTTTTTTTATTTTTGAAATAAAACCTATAAACTACTAAATGCATACTCAGTTAATTAAGTAAACTCCTAGACCCCGTAATACCTAAATACACTAACCATTAAACTGATATATAAATCATAATAAATAATAAATCTAATTTTTATTTCTATTTATTATAATTTTAAATATTCATTTTAATTATTTATTAGTTTATTTTTATAGAAATATTTATTACAAAATAAATTATTGAGTGCAAGAAATATAATTTAAATAATTTATTTTTGATGAAAAAATATATATACACATATAAAAGAAGTAAAAATTTAAAAATTTAAAATTATTATCCAGTAATATATTTTACTTTAATTTTGAATCAATTTGGGTTTCGTAAATATTTTTTAATTAATTTCTATCTTTTTATTAATAATTTAATAATTTAATTTTTGATCATTATTATAATATCTATCCATAAAAGTGTTTATATTGAATTTATATGATATATAATTATTAATATTATTATAACTAAAATATTATATTTACATTTAAAAAAATTTTAAAAATTATTATATTTTCAAAGGTTATAACCTATGAAAATGAGAAAAAATTATAAATTTTTTTTATTATTTTATTGTTTAAATAAAACATATAAACCACTAAATGCCTAAAAACATAAATCACTAAATTTTCAAATGACAAAACATCTAAATACTTAAACCATTAAACTGGTATACATTAATAATAAATCATAAATCTCATTTTAATTTTTTTTCAGTATAATTTAAAATTTTTATTGTAATTATTTATTGGTTTATTTTTATAAAAATATTAATTACAAAATAAATTATCAGTGAGACAGATATAATTAAAATTAAACTGGTATACCCTAAATAATAATTAATAAATCTTATTTTTTTTTCATTATAATTTTAAATATTCATTTTAATTATTTATTTGTTTATTTTTTATATAATTATTAATTACAAATAAATTATGAGTTAGACAAATATAATTTATATAAATTATTTCTAATCAAAAAATATAGATAAACTTTTTTAAAAAAAAATTCAAAACAAAAAATTATTATATTGTAATATATTTTGCTTTGCTTTTGAATTTTTTTAGGTTTTGTAATTATATTTTAAATGATATGGTATCTTATTAATAATAGATTATTTATTTATTTTTTGATCATTTTTGAATATTTATCAATAAAATTGGTTATATTGAATTTATAAGATATATAAATATAATGATAATTATAACTAAATATTGTATTCACTTTTGAAAAAAATTTAAAAATTATAATATTTTCAAAGGTTATAACCTTAATAAATGAAAAAAAATAACAAAATTTTTTTTGGTTATTTTATTTTTTAAATAAAACCTATAGATCATTAAATGCTTACTTACTTAAATCAGTAAGCTCATAAATTACAAAACCCCTAAACACATAAACCAGTTAACAGCTATATACTACTTAATAAATAATAAATCTCATTTTTATTTCTATTTATTATAATTTTAAATATTCATTTTAATTATTTATAGTTTAATTTTTTAGAAAAATTAATTACAAAATAAATTTCCAGTGAGACAAATATTATTTAAATAATTTATTTTAATAAAAAAAAATATATGCTTATAAAAAGAATGAATATTTTAAAAATTAACTATTATTATTTAGTAATATATTTTGATTTGATTTTGAATCATTTTGTGTTATGTAAATATAATTTAATTAATATTTATATTATTAATAATAGTTTATTAATTTAACTTTTGATTATTATTATAATATCTATCATTAAAATTATTTATATTGAATTTATATGATATATAATTAATAAGATTAATATAATTATACATTGTTTTCACATTTCAAAAAATTTTATAAATTATTTTATTTTCAAAGTTTATAAAATTTGAAAATCAAAAAAAAAATTAAAAAATGAATTTTAAATTTTTATTTAATAAATAAAAACTATAAACCACTAAATGCCTAAAAACATAAATTGTTAAACTTCTAAACGACAAAACTCCTGAATAATCAAACTATTAAAAAGGTATACCATATATAATAAATCATAAATCTCATTTTTAATTTGTATTAATTATAATTTTAAATATTCATTTTAATTATTTATTAGTTTATTTTTTATAGAAATATAAATCACAAAATAAATAATAAGTGAGACAAATATAATTTTAATAATTTATTTTTAATCAAATAAAAAGCTTATATAAAGAAGTAAATATTTAAAAACAAAAAATTATTATTTAGTAATATATTTTACTTTGATTTTGAATCATTATATATATGTTTTGCAATTATATTTTAATTGCGATGAATCTTATTAATAATAGTTTATTAATTTATTATTTGATCATTTTTATAATATCGAACAATAAAATTACTTATATTCAATTAAAATGTCTTATAATTATTAAGTTATTATAACTAAATATTATATTTACATTTGTAAAAAATTTAAAAATTATTATATTTTCAAAGGTCACAGATGATAAAAAATTCACAAAAATAATTTTTTATTATTTTATTATTTAAATAAAACTTATAAACCACTAAATGCCTAAACATTTAAATCTCTAGATTCCTAAACCTCCTAGATACTTAAACCATTAACCCTATATAACCTGTATATTTTATCTTATTAATAAAAGTTTTATTTAATATTTATCTTATTAATATATTTTACTTTGATTTTGAAACATTTTAGGTTTTGCCAATAAATTTTATTTAATATCTATCTTATTAATAATAGTTTATTAATTTATTTTATTATCGTCATCATAATATCTATAAAAAAATTATTTATATTGAATTTACATAATATATAATTATTTTATTATTATAACAAAATAATATTTTCATATTTTAAGAAAATTTAAAAATTATTAAGTTTTCAAAGGTTATAACATTTGAAAATAAGAAAAAATAAAAAAATATATTTTTTGTTATTAGATTTTTTGAATAAAATCTATAAACCACAAAATACCTAAATTCTTAATGACTAAACTCCTAAACCCCGAAGCCCATTAATACATTAGTCTTTAAATTAGTATACATTAAATAATAAATAATAAATCTCATTTTTATTAGTATTAATTATAATTTAAAATATTCATTTTAATTATTTATCAGTTTGTTTTTATAGAAATATTAATTACAAAATAAATTATTAGTGAGACAGATATAATATAAATAATTTATTTTTAATCAAAAAATATAAGATAATAAAAAGAGGCAAATTTTTTAAAACAAAATATTATTATTTAGTAATTTATTTTAATTTAATTTTGAATAATTTTAGATTTTGTAATAATATTTTAATTTATATCATTCTTATTTATAATAGTTTATTAATTTATTTATTCATCATTAGTATAATATCTAGCAATGTGATTATTTATATTGAATTTAAATGTCTTATATTTATTAAGATTATTATAACTAAATATTATATTTATATTTGAAAAAATTTTAAAAATTATTATATTTTCAAAGGTTATTACCTTCAAAAATAATAAAAAATCACAAAAATATTTTTTTTAGTATTTTTTTATTTTAATAAAACTTATAAACCACTAAATGCCTAATCATTTAAATATCTAGACTCCTTAACCCCAAAACCACTTAAATACTTAAACCATAAAACCTATATAACCCAAATAATAAATAATAAATTTCATTTTTATTTGTATTCATTATAATTTTAAATATTCATTTTAATTATTTTTTAGTTTATTTAAATAGAAATATTAATTACAAAATAAATAATGAGTGAGACATATAATTTAAATATATTAATTTTTATGAAAAAGAAATAAGCTTATAAAAATAAACAAAATTTCAAAAATTTAAAATTTTATTTAGTAATATAATTTATTTTGATTTTGAATTATTTTGGGTTTTGCAAATATATTTTAATTAATATCTATCTTATTAATAATAGTTTATTAATTTATTTTTCGATCTTTATAATAATATATATTAATAAAATTTTTTATATTAAATTTACATCAAATATAATTATTAAGATTATTATAACTATGTATTGCATTCATATTTTAGAAAGATTAAAAAATTATTATATTTTCAAAGGTAATAACCTTTGAAAATCATGAAAATTCATAAAAATAATTTTTTTGTTATTTCATTGATTAGATAATGCCTATAAACACCTAAATGTGCAAACATATAAATCAATAAACTCCTTAACCCCAAAACCACAAAAAACTTAAACAATTAAATAGTTATACCCTAAATAATAAATAATAAATCTCATTTTTATTAGTATTCATTATAATTTTATATATACATTTTAATTATTTATTAGTTTATTTTTATAGAAATATAAATTAAAAAATAAATTATTAGTGAGACAAATATAATTTAAAAAATTTATTTTTCATCAAAAAATATATAGACTTATAAATTGATTCAAAAATTTAAAAATTTATAATTAAATATTAGTAAAATATTTTCACTTTGATTTTGAGTCATTTTTGTTTTTGCAATTATATTTTAAACAATATTTATCTTATTAATAATTGGTTATTACATTTTTTAGATCATTATTATAATAAATATCAATAAAATAGTTTATATATAATTTATATTATATATAATAATTATTATTTTTATAACTTCATATTGTATTCACTTGTCAAATAAAAATTTAAAAATTATTATATTTTCAAATGTTATAACCTTCAAAAATGAGAAAAAATAACAAAAATAAATTATTTGTTATTTTATTTTTTATATAAAACTTATAACCCACTAAATGACTAAATACTAAAATAACTAAACTCCTAAACCCTAAAGCCCATAAATACTTTAAAGATTAAATTAGTATAGTCTAAATAATAAATCATAAATCTCAGGTTTATTAGTATTCATTATAATTTTAAATATTCATTTTAATTATTTATCATTTTATTTTTATAGAAATATTAATTACAAAATAAATTTTTAGTGTGACATATATAATTTAAATAATTTATTTTTCATCAAAAAAATGCTGATAAAAACCGGCACAATTTTAAAAATAAAAAATTATTATTTAATAATATATCTCATTTTGATTTTGAATCATTTTAGATTTTAAAATTATATTTAAATTTATATAATTCTTATAAATACAAGTTTATTAATTTATTTATTGATCATTATTATAATATATTTCAATAAAATTATTTATATTGAATTTACATTATATATAATTATTAAGATTATTATAACTAAGTATTGTATTCATATTTTAGAACTATTTAAAAATTATATATCACTAAATTATTAAGATTATTAAAATTTTACAACCTTTAAAAATTAAAAAAAATCAAAAAATTAAATTTTTTGTTTTTTCATTCTTAAAAAAAACTATATATCACTAAAGGTCTAAACAATTAAATCAATAAACTCTTAAACCACAAAACATCTACATACTTAAACTATTAACCCAGTATATCCTGAATAAAAAATAATAAATCTCAATTTTATTTGTATTCATTATAATTTTAAATATTCATTTTAATTATTTAGTAGTTTATTATTATAGAATTATAAATTACAAAATAAATTATTAGTAAGATAAATATAAATTAAATAATTTATTATTAATAACAAAAATATAAACATATAAAAAAATCAAAACATTAAAAAAATTATTATTTAGTAATATATTTTACTTTGATTTGAATAAATTTAGATTTTGCAAATACTTTTTAAATAATAACTATTTTATTAATAATAGTTTATTAATTTATTTTTTGATCATAATTATAATATCTAGGAATATAATTATATATATTGAATTTAAATGTATTATAATTATAAAGATTATTATAAATAAATATTATATTTACATTTGAAAAAAATTTAAAAATTATTATATTTTCAAAGGATATAATCTTGAAAAATTAGAAAAAATAATAAAAATATTTTTTTCCTATATCATGGTTTAAATAAAACTTATAAACTGCTAAATGCCTAAACACTTAAACATCTAAACTCTTAAACACAAAATCCCCAAAATACTTAAACCTTTAAACACGTAAACCTTAAATATAATTTAAATAATTTATTAAAATATTAAGTACAAAATAAATTATGAGTGATACAAATATAATTTAAATAATTTATGTTTCATCAAAAAAAAATATAAGATTATAAAAAGAAGCAAAAAATAAAAAACAAAAATTATTATTTTGTAATAAATTTTACTTGGATTTTGAATAATTTTAGATTTTGCAATTATATTTTAATTTATATCCATCATAATAATAACATATTAATTTATTTTTTGATAATTGATATCATATCTATCAATAAAATTGTTAATATTTAGTTTATATTATATATAATTATAATGATTATTATTACTAAATATTGTATTCAAAGTTTTAAAAAATTTTAAAATTATAATATTGTCAAAGGTTATAACCTTTAAAAATGTGAAAAAATATCAAAAATAAATTTTTTGTTATTTCATTATTTAAACAAAATCAATAAACCACTAAATGACTAAAAACATAAATCGCTAAAGTCCTAAAGGACAAACCGTTTAAATACATAAAATAGTAAACTGGTATATTTAATAATAATTCATAAATCTCATTTTAATTTTTATTCAATATAATTATATATTTTTATTTTAAATAATTATCAGTTTATTTTTATTAAAATATTAATTACAAAATAAATTATTAGTGAGACAGATATAATTTAAATTAAACTGGTATACCCTAAATGATAAAGAATAAATCTCATTTTTTATTATAATTTTAAATATTCATTTTAATTATTTATTTGTTTATTTATATATAAAGATTAATTAAAAAATAAATTAGGAGATAGACAACAATAATTTATATAAATTATTTTTCATCAAAAAATATAGATAAACTCAAAAAAAAAATAAAAACAAAAAATTATTATATAGTAATATAATTTGCTTTGCTTCTGAATCATTATAGGTTTTGTAATTATATTTTAATTGATATCTATATTATTAATAATATATTATTAATTTATTTTTTGATCATTATTAGAATATTTATCAATAATATTGTGTATATTGAATTTATAAGTTATATAAATATAATGATTATTATAAATAATTATTGAATTCACATTTGAAAAAATTTAAAAATTATTATATTTTCAAAGGTTATAACATTTGAAAATATAAAAAAAATAAGAATTTTATTTTAATTTTAATTTTTAAATAAAACTTATAAACCACTAAATGCATACACTATTAAATCAGTAAACTCCTAAAGTCCGTAATGCCTAAAATACATAAACCATTAAACCGCTATATACTACTTAATAATAAAGAAATCTAATATTTATTTGAATTTATTATAATTTTAAATATTCACTTTAATTATTTATTAGTTTATTTTTATATAAATTTTTATTACAAAATAAATTATGAGTGCGACAAATATAATTTAAATTATTTATTTTTAATCAAAAAAAAATATACGCTTATAAAAGAAGTAAAAATTTAAAAATTAAAAATTTTTATCAAATAATATTTTTTACTTTAATTCTGAATCAATTTGGGTTTTGTAAATATTTTTTAAATAATATCTATCTTATTATTAATAGTTTATTAATTTAATTTTTGATCATTATTATAATATCTATCAATAAAATTGTTTATATTGAATTTATATGATATATAATTATTAAAATTATTATAACAAAATATTGTATTCACATTTAAAAAAATTTTAAATATTATTATATTTTCAAAGGTTATAACCTATGAAAATGACAAAAAATTACAATTTTTTTTGTTATTTAATTGTATAAATAAAACCTCTAAACCACTAAATGCCTAAAAACATGAATCGCTAAACACCTATATCAAAAAGCCTTTAAATACTTAAACTATTAAATTGGTATATATTAATAATAAATCATAAATCTCATTTTAATTTTTATTCAGTATAATTTTAAATTTTTATTTTAAATTATTTATGATTTTATTTTTATAGAAATATTAATTACAAAATAAATTATTAGTGAGAAATATATAATTTAAATTAAACCGGTATACCCTAAATAATAAATCTCATTTTTTTTCATTATAATTTTAAATATTCATTTTAATTATTTATTTGTATATTTTTATATAAATATTAATTAAAAAATAAATTATGAGTTAGTCAAATATAATTTATGTAAAATTATTTTTTATCAAAAAAAAATATATAAACTTTTTAAAATAAAAAAAAATTACAAAACAAAAAATTATTATATAGTAATATATTTTTGTTTGCTTATGAATCATTTTATGTTTTGTAATTATATTTTAATTGATATCTATCTTATTAATAATAGATTATTAATTTATTTTTTTATCATTATTAGAATATTAATCACTAAAATTGTTTATATTGAATTTATATGATATATAAATATAATGATTTTTATAACTTATTATTGAATTTGCTTTTGAAAAATATTTAAAAATTATTATATTTCCAAAGGTTATAACCTTTGGAAATATCAAAAAATAATAAAAATAAATTTTTTGTTATTTTATTTTTTTAAAAAAACCTATAAACTACTAAATGCATACACAATTAAATCAGTATACTCCTAAACCCCGTAATACCTAAATATATAAACCATTAAACCACTATATAATACATAATAATTAATAAATCAAATTTTTACTTGTATTTATTATAATTTTAAATATTCATTTAATTATTTATTAGTTTATTTTTATAGAAATATTTATTACAAAATAAATTATGAGTAAGACAAATATAATTTAAATAATTTATTTTTAATCAAAAAATATATATACGCTTATAAAAGAAGTACAAATTAAAAATTAATAATTATTATTCAGTAATATATTTTACTTTAATTTTGAATCAATTTGGGTTTTGTAAGTATTTTTTAATTATATTTATCTAATTATTAATAGTTTATTAATTTAATTTTTGATCATTATTATAATAACTATCAATAAAATTGTTTATATTGAATTTATATGATGTATGATTATTAATAATATTATAACTAAATATTGTATTCATATTTCAGAAAATTTTAAATCTCAAAACTATTAAACTGGTATACATTAATAATAAATCATAAATCTCATTTTAATTTTTATTCAGGTTAATTTAAATTTTTATTTTACTTATTTTTTAGTTTATTTTTATAGAAATATTAATTACAAAATAAATCTTTAGGGAAAGAAATAATTTAAATAATTTATATTTCATTAAAATAAATATAAGCCTATAAATATAGGCACAATTTTAAAAAAAAATTATTATTTAGTAAAATATTTTATTTTGATTTCGTATCATTTTAGATTTTGCATTTATATTTTAATTTATATCATTATTTTTAATAATAATTTATTAATTATTTATTGATCATTATTATAATATCTATTAATAAAATTATTTATATTGAGTTTACATTATATATAATTATTAAGATTATTATAACTAAATATTATATTCACATTTAAAAAAAAATAAAAATTATTATATTTTCAACGGTTATAACCTTAAAAAATTAAAAAAAAACAAAAAATTAAATTTTTTGTTATTTCATTCTTTAAATAAAAACTATAAATCACTAAAGGCATAAACACTTAAATCACTAAACCCCAAAACACCTAAATACATAAACCATTATAACTATATATCTTGAATAATATATAAAAATCTCACTTTTATTTGTATTCATTATAATTTTAAATATTCATTTTAAAATATTTTTAGTTTATTTTTATAAAATTATAAATTACAAAATAAATTATGAGGAAGACAAATATAATTTAAATAATATACTTTTAAGAATAAAAAATATAAACTTATAAAAAGAAGCAAAACATCACAAACATTATTATTTAGTAATTTATTTTACTTTGATTTTGAATAAATTTAGGTTTTGCAAATATATTTTAAATAATATCTATCTTATTTATAAAGTTTATTAATTTGTTTTTTAATCATTAATATTATATCTATCAATATAATTGTTTATATTAAATTTATATGATATATAATTATTAATATTATCAAAACTAAAATAGTATTCACATTTAAAAAAAATTTAAAAATTGTTATATTTTCAAAGGTTATAACCTTAAAAAATGAGAAAAAATAAAAAAAAAATAAATTTTTTGTTGTGGTTGTTTAAATAAAACTTATGAACCATTAATTACCTAAACACATAAATCTCTAAACTCCTAAACCCTGAATCCCCTAAATACTTAAACCTTTAAACTCGTAAACCTTAAATATAATTTAAATAATTTATTAAAATATTAATTACAAAATAAATTATGAGTGATACAAATATAATTTAAATAATTTATTTTTAATCAAAAAAAATTTTATTATCTTATAAAATGAGGCAAAAACTAAAAAACAAAAATTATTATTTAGTAATAAATTTACTTTGATTTTTAATCATTTTAGTTTTTGTAATTAAATTTAAATATATATCTATCGTATTAATAATAGTTTATTTATTTATTTTTTGATAATTGATATAATATCTATCAATTAAATTGTTTATATATAGTTTATATTATATATTATTATAATAATTATTATTACTAAATAGTGTATTCACATTTTAAAAAAATTTTAAATTTATTATATTTTCCATTGTAATCTTTGAAAATTTGAAAAATATCAAAAATAATTTATTTGTTATTTCATTGTTTAAATAAAACCTAGAAACCACTAAATGCCTAAATACTTAAATGAATAACTTCTAAATCTCGAAAACCCTAAATAGATAATTTTTTAATCAGATATTTTCTAAATAATAAACAATAAATCTCATTTTTATTTTTTTCATTATAATTTTAAATATTCATTTTAATTATATTTTTGTTTATTTTTATATAAATATTAATTATAAATTAAATTATGAGTTAGACAATTATAATTTATATATATTATTATTCATCAAAAAAAAATATAGAAAAACTTATTAAAAAAAAATTAAAAACGAAAAACTATTATATAATAATATAATTTGCTTTGCTTCTGAATCATTATTGGTTTCGTAATTATATTTTAATTGATATATATCTTATTAATAATAGATTATTAATTAAATTTTTGATCATTATTAGAATATTTATCAATAAAATTGTTTATATTAAATTTATACCATATTTAAATATAATGATTATTATAACTAAATATTGAATTAACTTTTGAAAAAAAATTTAAATTTATTATATTTTCAAAGAATATAACCTTTGAAAATGTGAAAAAATAAAAAATATATATTTTTTTGATATTTCATTGTTTAAATAAAACCTATAAACCACTAAATGCCTAAACACTTAATTCAATAACTCCTAAATCTCTAAAACCCTAAAAAGATAATCCTTTAATAATATTATACCCGAAATAATAAATAATAAATCTCAATATTATTTTTTTTCATTATAATTTATAATATTCATTTTAATTATCTATTCGTTTATATTTATATAAATATTTATTACAAAATAAATAATGAGTTAGACAAATAAAATTTATATAAATTATTTTTCATTGAAAAATATAGATAAACTTATAAAAAGAATAAAAAATTTAAAAACTAAAATTTATTATATAGTAATATATTTTACTCTCCTTCTTAATCATTTTAAATTTTGTAATTATATTTTAATTGATATCTATATTATCAATAATTGTTTATTTATTTATTTTTTGAGCATTTTTAGAATATTTATCAATAATATTGTTTATATTGAATTTATATGATATATAAAAAATAATGATTATTATAACTAAATATTGAATTCACTTTTGAAAAAAATTTAAAAATTATTATATTTTCAAAATTTATAACCTTTGAAAATATAAAAAAATAATAAAAATAAATATTTTGTTATTTTAATTTTTAAATAAAACTTATAAACCACTAAATGCATACACAATAAAATTAGTAAAATTTTAAGGGCGTAATGCCTAAATACATAAATTATTAAACTGCTATATACTACTTAATAATTAAGAAATCTAATTTTTATTTCAATTTATTATTATTTTAAATATTCTTTTTAATTATTTATAAGTTTATTTTATAGAAATATTTATTACAAAATAAATTCTGAGTGCGACAAATATAATTCAAATAATTTATTTTTAATCAAAAAAAATATACACTTATAAAAGAAGTAAAATTTTAAAAATTAAAAATTATTTTCCAGTAATATTTTTACTTTAATTTTGAATCAATTTGGGTTTTGTAAATATTTTTTAATTAATATCTATCTTATTATTAATAGTTTATTAATTTAATTTTTGTTCATTATTATAATATCTATCATTAAAATTGTTTATATTGAATTTATATGATATATAATTATAAAATTAATATAACTAAATATTATATTCACATTTCAAAAAATTTTAAATATTATTATATTTTCAAATGTTATAAGCTATGAAAATGACAAAAAATTACAAAATTTTTTTTTGTTATTTTATAGGTTAAATAAAACTGATAAACCACTAAATACCTAAAAACATAAATCGCTAAACTCCTTAATGACAAAACATCTAAATACATAAACTATTAATTGAAAATATATTATTAGTAAGACAGATCTATTTTAAATAATTTATTTTTTATCAAAAAAAATATATATTCTTATAAAAAGAGGCAAAATTTTAAAAACAAAAATTTATTATTTTGTAATATATTTTATTTTAATTATGAATCTTTTTAGTTTTTGCAATTATATTTTAATTTATATCATTGTAATTAATAATAGTTTATTAATTTTGTATTGAACATTATTATAATATATATTAATAAAATTATTTATATTGAGTTTACATTATATATAATTATTAACAATATTATAACTAAATATTATATTAACATTTAAAAAAAATTAAATATTATTATATTTTCAAAGGTTTTAACCTTCAAAAATTAAAATAAATTAAAAAATTTAATTTTTTATTTTTTTATTCTTTAAATAAAAACTATAAATCACTAAAATCCTAAACACTTAAATCACTAAACCCCAAAACACCTAAAATCATTAAACCAGTATATCCTGAATAATAAATAATAAATCTCAATTTTATTTGTATTCATTATAATTTTAAATATTTATTTTAATTATTTATAAGTTATTATTATAGAATTATAAATTACAAAATAAATTATGAGAAAGACATATATAATTTATATAATTTATTTTTAATAATAAAAATATAAACTTATACAAAAAGCAAAATATTAAAAAAAATTATTATTAAGTAATATATACTTTGATTTTGAATAAATTTTGATTTTGCAAATATATTTTAAATAATATCTATCATATTAATAATAGTTTATTAATTTATTTATTAATCATTATTATAATATCTAGCAATGTGATTATTTATATTGAATTTAAATGACTTATATTTATTAAGATTATTATAACTAACTATTATATTTACATTTGAAAAAAATTTAGAATTTTTTATATTTTCAAAGGTTATATAACCTTCAAAAATTAGAAAAAAAAATAAAAATAAATTTTTTGTTATATCATTGTTTAAATAAAATTTATACACCACTAAATGCCTAAACACTTAAATTTATAAACTCCTAAACACAAAAGCCCCTAAATACTTAAAACTTTAAACTCGTAAACCTTAAATATAATTTAAATAATTTATTTTTCATCAAAAAAATATATAAGCTTATAAAAAGAAGCAAAAACTAAAAAACAAAAATTATTATTTGGTAATAAATTTTACTTTGATTTTGAATAATTTTAGGTTTTGCAATTATATTTTAATTAATATCTATCATATTAATAATAGCATATTAATTTATTTTTTGATAATTGATATCATATCTATCAATAAAATTATTTATATTTAGTTTATATTACATAGAATTATAATGATTCTTATTACTAAATATTGTATTCACATTTTTAAAAAAATTTAAATTATTATATTTTAAATCTTTATAACCTTTGAAAATGTGAGAAAATATCAAAAATATTTTTTTGTTATCTCATTATTTAAATAAATCCTATAAACTATTAATTGCCTAAACATTTAAATCAATAACTCCGACATCTCAAAAACCCTAAATAGATAATCCTTTTAAACTATCACACCCTAAAAAATAAAAAATAAATAATAAATCTCTATATTATTTTTTTCATTATAATTTAAATTTTTTTTAATTATTTATTCGTTTATTTTTATTAAATATTAATTACAATATAAATTATGAGTTAGACAAATATAATTTATATAAATTATTTTTCATCAAAAAATATAGATAAACTTATAATATTAAAAAAAATTAAAAACAAATATTTATTATATAGTAATATATTTTGCTCTCCTTCTGAATCATTTTAGGTTATATAATTATATTTTAATTGATATATATCTTATTAATAATAGAGTATTAATTTATTTTTTGATCATTATTAGAATATTTAACAATAAAATTATTTATATTGAATTTATATGAAATATAAATATAATGATTATTATAACTAAATATTAAATTCACTTTTGAAAAAAATTTAAAAATTATTATATTTTCAATGGTTATAACCTTCAAAAATGATAAAAAATCACAAAAATATTTTTTTTATTATTTTATTATTTAAATAAAACTTATAAACTACTAAATGCCTAAACATTTAAATCTCTAGACTCTTACACCCCAAAACCCCCTAAATACTTAAACCATTAATCCTATATAACCTAAATAATAAATAATAAATCTCATTTTTATTCATATTCTTTATATTTTTAAATATTCATTTTAATTATTTTTTAGTTTATTTTTATAGAAATATTAATTACAAAATAAATAATCAGTGAGACATATATAATTTAAATAATTTTTTTTAATGAAAAAATATATATGCTTATAAAATAAACAAAATTTCAAAAATTTAAAATTTTATTTAGTAATATAATTTACTTTGATTTTGAATTATTTTGGGTTCTGGAAATATATTTTAATTAATATCTATCTTATTAATAATAGTTTATTAATTTATTTCTTGATCATTAATATAATATATATTAATAAAATGTTTTATATTGAATTTATATCAAATATAATTATTAAGATTATTATAACTAAGTATTTTATTCTTATTTTAGAACTATTAAAAAATTATTATATTTTCAAAGGTTATAACCTTTGAAAATCACAAAAATTCATAAAAATAAATTTTTT
This sequence comes from Sapria himalayana, assembly GCA_029783825.1. NCBI lineage: Eukaryota > Viridiplantae > Streptophyta > Magnoliopsida > Malpighiales > Rafflesiaceae > Sapria > Sapria himalayana. The sequence continues at coordinate 44,698 of JAREIK010000149.1, read as the reverse complement.
ATTATTTCATTGATTAAATAATACCTATAAACACCTAAATGTGCAAACATATAAATCAATAAACTACATTAACCCCAAAACCACAAAAAACATAAACCATTAAATAGGTATACCATAAATAATAAATAATAAATAATAAATCTTTTTTTATTTGTATTCATTATAATTTTAAATATTCATTTTAATTATTTATCAATTTTCTTTATAGAAATATTAATTACAAAATAAATTATTAGTGAAACAGATATAATTTAAATAATTTATTTTTCATCAAAAATATATATATGCTTATAAAATAAGGCAAAATTTTTAAAATAAAAAATTATTATTTAGTAATATATCTTATTTTGATTTTGAATCATTTCAGATTCTACAATTATATTTTAATTTATATCATTCTTTTTAATACTAGTTTATTAATTTATTTATTTATCAATATTATTATATTTATTAATAAAATTATTTATATTTAGTTTACATTAGATATGATTATTAAGATTATTATAACTAAATATTATATTCTCATTTAAAAAAATTATATATTATTATATTTTCAAAGGTTACAACCTTCAAAAATTAAAAAAATTTAAAAAAATTAAATTTTTTTGTTTGTTAATTCTTCAGATATAACTATAAATCACTAAAGGTCTAAACATTTAAATCACTAAACTCCTAAACCCAAAAACACTTAAATACTTAAACCATTAAACCCGTATATCCTAAATAATAAATAATAAATAATTAATTTCAATTTTATTTGTATTCATTATAATTTTAAATAATTATTTTAATTATTTATTAGTTTATTATTATTGAATTTTAAATAAGAAAATAAATTATGAGTAAGACAAATTAATTTAAATAATTTATTTATAATAACAATAATATAAAGTTATAAAAAAAACAAAACATTAAAAATTGTATTATTAAGTAAAATTATTTTACTTTGATTTTGAATAAATTTAGATTTTGTAAATATATTTTAAATAATATCTATCATATTAATAATAGTTTATTAAATTTTTGTTGATCATTATTATAATATCTAGCAATGTAATTATTTATATTGAATTTAAATGACATATAATTATTAAGATTATTATAACTAAATATTATATTTACATTTGAAAAAATATTAAAAATTATTATATTTTCAAAGATTATAACCTTCAAAAATTAAAAAAATATTAAAAATAAATTTTTTGTTATATCATTGTTTAAATAAAACTTATAAACCACTAAATCCCTAAACACTTAAATCTCTAAACACCTTAACACAAAAGCACCTAAATACTTAAACCTTTAAACTCGTAAACCTTAATTATAAGTTAAAGAATTTATTAAAATATTAATGATAAATAAATTATGAGTGATACAAATTTAATATAAATAATTTATTTTTCATCAAAAAAAATATATAAGCTTATAAAAAGAAGCAAAAACAAAAAAAAATATTATTATTTATTAATAAATTTTACTTTGATTTTGAATAATTTTAGGTTTTGCAATTATATTTTAATTTATATCTATCATATTAATAATAGCATATTAATTTATTTTTTGATAATTGATATCATATCTATCAATAAAATTGTTTATATTTAGTTGATATTATATATAATTATAATGATTATTATTACTAAATATTGTATTCACATTTTTAAAATAATTTTTTTGATATTTCTTTGTGTAAATAAAACCTATAATCCACTAAATACCTAAAAACATAAATCACTAAAGTCATAAACGAAAAAACATCTAAATACTTAAAATATTAAACTAGTATACATTAATAATATTCATAAATAACATTTTAATTTTTATTCAGTATAATTTTAAATTTTTATTTTAATTATTTATCAGTTTATTTTTATAGAAATATTAATTGCAAAATAAATTAATAGTGAGACAGATCTAATTTAAATTAAACTTGTATACCCAAAATAATAAAGAATAAATCTCAATATTATTTTTTTCATTATAATTTTAAATATTCATTTTAATTATTTATTTGTTTATTTTTATATAAATATTAATTAAAAAATAAATTGAGTTAGACAAATATAATTTATATAAATTAATTTTCTTCAAAAAAATATTGATAAATTCTTTAAATGCAAAAAAAATTCAAAACAAAAAATTATAATATAATAATATATTCTGATTTCTTCTAAACCATTTTAAGTATTTTTTTTATATATTAATTGATATCTATCTTATTAATAATAGTTTATTAATTTATTTTTTGATCATTTTTAGAATATTTATCTATAATATTGTTTATATTGAATTTATATGATTTATAAATATAATTATTATTATAACTAAATATTGAATTCGTATTTGAAAAAAATTTAAAAATTATTATATTTTCAAATGTTATAACCTTTGAAAATATCAAAAAATAATAAAAATAAATATTTTGTTATTTTAATTTTTAAATAAAACCTATAAACCACTAAATGCATACATAGTTAAATAAGTAAACTCCTAAAGCCCGTAATGCCTAAATACATAAACTATTAAACTGCTATATACTACTTAATAATTAAGAAATCTAATTTTTATTTCTATTTATTATAATTTTAAAGATTCATTTTAATTATTTATAGTTTATTTTTATATGATGTTTTATTACAAAATAAATTATGAGTGCGACAAATATAAATTAAATAATTTATTTTTATTCAAAAAATATATATACGCTTATAAAACAAGAAAAATTCTAAAAATTAAAAATTATTATCCAATAATATATTTTAATTTAATCTTGAATCAATTTGGGTTTTGTAAATATTTTTTAATTAATATCTATCTTTTTATTAATAGTTTATTAATTTAATTTTTGATCATTATTATATTATCTTTCAATAAAATTGTTTATATTAAATATATATGATATATAAATATTAATATTATTATAACTAAATATTGTTATCACATTTTAAAAAATTGTAAATATTATTATCTTTTCAAAGGTTATATCCTATGAAAATGATAACAAATTATAGAAATTTTTTTGTTATTTTATTTTTTTAATAAAACCTATAAACCACTAAAAGCTTAAAAACATAAATTGCTAAACTTTTAAACGACAAAACCTTTAAATACTTATTCCATAAAACTGGTATAGATTAATAATAAATCATAAATCTCATTTTAATTTTTATTCAGTATAATTTTAAATTTTTATTTGAATTATTTATCCGTTTATTTTTATAGAAATATTAATTACAAAATAAATTATTAGTTAGACAGATCTATTTTAAATAATTTATTTTTTATCAAAAAAAATATCTATGCATATAAAAAGAGGCAAAATTTTAAAAACAAAAATTTATTATTTTGTAATATATTTTATTTTTATTTTGAATCATTTTAGTTTTTGCAATTATATTTTAATTTATATAATTCTTATTAATAATAGTTTATTAATTTTTTATTGATCATTATTAAAATATCTATTAATAAAATAATTTTTATTGAGTTTAAATTATATATAATTATTAAAAATATTATAACTAAATATTATATTTTCAAAGGTTATAACCTTGATAAATTAAAAAAAATCACAAAATTTAATTTTTTATTTTTTTTATTTAAATAAAAACTATAAATCACTAAAGTCTTAAACACTTAAATCACTAAACCTCAAAACACCTAAATACTTAAACCATTAAACCTGTATATACTGAATAATAAATAATAAATCTCAATTTTATTTGTATTAATTATAATTTTAAATATTCATTTTAATTATTTATTAGTTTTTTTTATAGAATTATAAATTAAATTTAAATTTATGAGGAAGACAAATATAATTTAAATAATTTACTTTTAATAACAAAAAATATAAATTTATAAAAAGAAGCAAAACATCAAAAAAATTTATATTTAGTATTATATTTTACTTTGATTTTGAATAAATTTACGTTTTGAAAATATATTTTAAAAAATATCTATCATATTAATAATAGTTTATTAATTTTTTTTTGATCATTAATATAATAACTATTAATATTTTTTGAATTAACATGATATATTTTATTTCGAAAAATATTTTTTGATCAATAATAATTCAATATAATTGTTTATATTGATTTAACATGATATATAATTATTAATATTATGATAACTAAATATAGTATTCACATATATAAAAAATTTAAAAATTGTTATATTTTCAAAGGTTATAACTTTCTAAAATGATAAAAAATAACAAAAATAAATTTTTTGTTATATCATTATTTAAATAAAACTTATAAACCATTAAATGCCTAAATACATAAATCTCTAAACTCCTAAACCTCGAAGCCTCGAAATATGTAAAACTTTAAACTCGTAAACCGTAAAAATATTTTAAATAATTTATAGAAATCTTAATTACAAAATAAATTATGAGTGACAAATATAATTTAAATAATATATTTTTCAACATAAAAAATATAAGCTTATAAAATGATGCACAAACAAAAAAAAATTATTCTTTTGTAATAAATTTTACTTTGATTTTGAATTATTTTAGGTTTTTTAATTATATTTTAATTGCTATCTATCATATTAATAACAATTTATTAATTTATTTTTTTGATAATTGATATAATATTATCAATAAAATTATTTATATTTAGTTTATATTATATATAGTGATAATTATTATTATTACTAAATAATGTATTCACATTTTTAAAAAATTTTAAAATTATTATATTTTCAAATGTTATGACATTTGAAAATTTGAAAAAATATCAAAAATAAATTTTTTGTTATTTCATTGTTTAAATAAAAGCTATAAACCATTAAATTCCTAAATACATAAATCAATAACTTCTAAATTTCGAAAATCTTAAATATACAAATTTTTTAAACATGTATATCCTAAATAATAAATAATAAATGTCATTTTTATTTTTTTCATTATAATTTTAAATATTCATTTTAATTATTTATTTGTTTATTTTTATATAAATATTAATTACAAAATAAATTATAAGTTTGACAATATAATTTATATAAATTATTTTTCAACAAAAAAAATATAGATAAACTTATTAAAAGAAGAAAAAAATTAAAAACAAAAAATTATTATATAGTAATAAATTTTAAATTGTTTATGAATCAATTTAGGTTTTGTAATTATATTTTAATTGATATATAACTTATTAATAATTGATTATTAATTTATTCTTGATCATTGTTAGAATATTTATCAAACAAAAAATTTATATTTAATTTATATGATATATAAATTTAATAATTATTATAACAAAATATTGTATTCACTTTTGAAAAAAAATTTAAAATTATTATATTTTCAAAGGTTATAACCGTTGAACGTGTGAAAAAACAAAAAAAAATTCTTTTTTATTATTTCATTGTTTAAATATTACCTATAAATCATTAAATTCCTAAACTCTTAAATCACTAAACGGCAAAATCTCGATACCCCTATATAGATAATTGTTTAAACGGGTATACCCTAAAAAATAATTAATAAATCTCATTACTTTATTTGTTTTCATTATAATTTAAAAAATTCATTTTGATTTTTAGTTATATATATATATATATATTTATTATAGTAATAATTATAAGTTAAAAATATAATTTATAAAAATTATTTTTTAGTAAAAAATAGATAAGCTTATAAAAATAATAAAAATTTAAAAACAAATAATTATTATTATGTAATATATTTTGCTTTGCTTTTTAATAATTTTAGGTTTTGATATTATATTTTAAGTAATATCAAACTTATTCATTATAGATTTTTAATTTATTTTTTGATAATTATTAGTATATCTAACAATAAAATTATTTATATTGAATTTATAAGATATATAATTATTATCATTATTATAGATAAATAGTGTATTCACTTTTGAAAAAAATTTAAAAATTATTATATTTTCTAATGTTATAATCTTAAAAAATGAGAAAAAATAATAAAAATAAATTTTTAGTTTTTTTTATTTTTTAAATAAAACCTATAGACCATTAAATGCTTACTTACTTAAATTATAAGCTCATAAACCCAAACCCCCTAAATACATAAAGATTTTAACATCTATATACTACTTAATAAATAATAAATCTCATTTTTATTTCTATTTATTATAATTTTAAATATTCATTTTAATTAGTTATAGTTTAATTTTTTAGAAAAATTAATTACAAAATAAATTTCAAGGGAGACAAATATTATTTAAATAATTTATTTTTAATCAAAAAAATATAAGCTTATAAAAAGAAAAAAAAATTTAAAAATTAAATATTATTATTTAGTAATATATTTTGATTTGATTTTGAATCATTTTGTGTTATGTAAATATATTTTAATTAATATTTATTTTATTAATAATAGTTTATTAATTTAATTTTTGATCATTATTATAATATATATCATTAAAATTGTTTATATTAAATTTATATGATATATAATTAGTAAGATTAATATAATTATACATAGTATTCACATTTAAAAAAATATTAAAAATTATTTTATTTTTAAAGGTTATAACCTATGAAAATCAGAAAAAATCTAAATAAAAAATTTTTATTTTTATTATATAAAAATAACCTATAAACCAGTAAATACCTAAAAACATAAATTGATAAACTCCTAAACGACAAAACACCTAAATAATGAAACCATTAAACTGGGATACCACATATAATAAATCATAAATCTCATTTTAATTTGTATTCATTATAATTTCATTAATTTTTTTTATGATCATTATTATAATATATATCAATATATTTGTTTATATTGAATTTACATAATATTTAATTATTAAGATTATCATAACTAAATATAGTATTCACAACAAAAAAAAATTTAAAAATTTTTATAGTTTCAAAGGTTATATTAAATTTTTGGTTATTTTATTTTTTAAATAAAACCTATATAGCACTAAATGCTATGGGTGCTCATGGGACGGGATGAAATAGGGATTACAAATCTCCAATCCCTTCCCATAGTTCGTAGATTTTCTTTTTTGAATATCCAGACCCATCCCATAGGTTGAAAATATTGGGATGGGATGGGACGGAGATCGGGGATTTTGGGTAGAAGAAAATGGTTCAGGGACGGAACGGAGTTCGGACATTTTTTTCAATTTATTTTCTTCAAACTGGCCAAGTAAGTTCATGTCGAAACCTTTTGTTGAACCATTTATCATTCCTAAGTTATGTATCTTTCAAAATCAAATTGGGCCTATTTTGATTTGTCAAATAGACTGAATACAGCTAACGAGTTCCATCACCTTGTCAAAAGCTTTAATGTGCAGAAAAGGATAGAAATGCTAAATAGAATGGGACCGAGTTGTGTGCTTAATTTGGTTCTTTGTTTTATCACAAATTGGCTTTGTTCAATCGAGTGAAAGTTAACCATAATAGCAATACTACATTTTTTAAACAATTACTTAAAATATTAAGGAATAGCTAAAGATGACCACAAACATTGGTAGCATCAATTACTACTTAAGTAATTGCTAAAATTAGGCAGCTTAATAAAACAAAAAAAATACAACTAATAACAACCATGATAATAATCATTTCAAAGGTCCATCCCGAAATAGCAACGAAAATCCAAACCCAATTAATTATATCTTCTACAACTCCTCCATTTTCTTTCTCCACGGTAGGACAACCAGAGATGAAAATGTGTTAATCATGTGGACATAAATTTTTAAGATGAAAGAGTAATAAAAGAACAAAATATTACCTAATAAAATTTAATAAACTCATTCCAAATTTAATTGGACAACTATAGTTGGAAGAATATTTGGATCTTGAGACCCCTATGAAAATTGTAATTGAACCATATTTTTATTAAATTGAATGAATAAAATTAGTAAAAGTGAAATTAAAATTTAAAAGATTTGTATACAAACTTGATTTATTATCATCAAGGTCTTGAACTAATTCTTCAATTTCAATAGGTTTGTTTGAGCTTCTCAACCAATCATGTAGACATATGAGAACTTCAACTGTAATAGGTGTTAAAGAACTCCTAAATTTATCTAAAGTTCTTTCACCAGTGCTAAATGTAGATTCATAGGTTACAGTAGATGCTTGGATAGCAAATACATCACTTACTACATTTGCCAAAGAAGGATACCTAACCTCATTTACCTTCTACCAGTTTAGAAGATCAAAATCAATTCTATTTTTTTCAAGTTTGTCTTCCAAGTACCTATCCAACTCTTCCAAAGCTGCAACTACTTGTTCTTTCTCCAATTCAACAAAAAAAATCATCAACATAAGTATCTCTACCATCAAAGAAATCATCATTTTATTTCAACACAGTAGAAGATAAATTATCTTCTTTTGATTCATCTTCATTTAAATCTTTATAATCATCCATCATCTCATTTAACGCATTTATAACCTTTTTCACTAAATTTTTAGCAAATTCCTCACCATAATGCTAAGTGTACTTAACCTTAAGATATTTGAGCTTATATCTAGGATCCAACACTAATGCTACAAAAAGTATAATATTTGTTGAATAAAGAGAACCCCAATATTTGTTGAATTTATGCCTCATTTTTATACCCATTTCAGACACCATTGTATCTCTACTATTTTCACATAGGTCAATTTTTTTTTCAAAATTCGAATAATCTCAGGAAAATAAACACTAGTGGTAGAATATTATGAGCCAGAAAATTTACAAGTTACCTCATAATAAGTTTTCAAGAAACGAGCCAAAATTTTGGCATTTGTTCAGTCTCTCTCACTTCGAATGTTTGAACCAAACTCCTTCAAAACCCGTTTGTCTTTGTCCTCCAACTTATCAAATTCTTTTTGATATTTTATATCAGTTTGTAGCATCAAATAAGTTGAATTCAATCTCGTAGGACAATCTAATTGCAATGAAGATCCATATGTCAAGTTTGCTTCTTCAACACATAACATAAACATATCTAATCTTTTAGGACTACACCTCACATATTTCACCACACCTCTAATTTTTTGAATTGCACCCTCAGCTACTACAATGCCATCTCTGACAATTAAGTTTAGGATATGAGCACAACATCTCATATGAAAATGCTAGCCTCTCAAAGGTACAACACTTTTCTTCACAAGCCTTTTTTTTTATTGTTCAACTGCAACATCATTATTTGATGCATTGTCAACAGTAATGAACATCAACTTTCTCAGACACCATTTATTCATGAAAAACTCAATAGAATTTCTAATATTAACTCCAGAACGACTTTAAATTACACAAAAGTTTCGAAGCCTTTTATGCATATTCCATTGAGAAACAATGAAATGAACACTCAAACATATATAATACAAATTTCGAATGCTAGTCCAAGTGTCAGTAGTCAATGAAACTCTACAACAATGAGATGATATGCTATCAAATAATTTCTTCTTTTCCTTCACAAACAAAAAAAAATAATCCCTCAGTGTAGAGTGCCTATATGGAATTTTAAATTGGGGCACACTAACTTCACAAAACTCCTTAAACTCATCCCTCTCAACAAAATAAAAAGGAAATTCGTCTTTTATGATCATTTTCACCAAAGCCTCCCTAACTAGTTGTTGATCAAATTGCCAACAAGTTAATTTGTTATCCTCTGAACTAGTACCTTAAGTGAAACTCAACAAAGATTGTGTATTGTCTTTACCTTTGTGAGCTTCTATTAATTCTTTTTTGAGTGGAAATTTCCTACGAGTCTCTCTCATGTATTTCCATAAACCCGAAGTACCTTGATCACTTTTACCAAATATTCTTTCTTACACCATATACAATCTGCCCTACCAGTTTCATTTCCCTCTGAATCAACTAATATCTCATAAGTTTCCCAAATAGCATACTTATACTTTTTATGAGATTGAGGTTCAGATGTACCTTGACTTTCTTTTACAATTGGAATTGAAGAACCTGCCGTAACAATAAGAGGGTTCGTGAAAAAATGATGATTGGATTTACCAGTACTTTGATCATTTGAGATGTGATCATCTTTAATTTATTATATTTTTCGTTTTACCGCTGGATTGTGCCATCTGCATTGCCATTAATAAATATGATATGTTAAGCATAAATACATATAAATATTTCAAACAAGCAAGCTCTACAAAATGGACTGTAACACATTTAGCCCACTCCTTCGGCCCAACTACAACACCACAACCAATACTCAACAAAACTGACTGAGGCACATAATAATAATAATTAATCACTCAATTCTCGTTAGAAAAACAAACCAAAAGGCCTGTGGCTTTTGAGACACGGTGGAGGCAACAAGAAGTGTGACGGACAAGGGCTGGACCTAGCTGAACACTGCTGGAATGGCGTGAAGTGGCCTGGAACTCGTCGGGACAGCAATAGGTGCATCTGAATTGGATGGGCAGAGCGGAATTGGTGGCATCTTCATGTTATATATATATATATATATATTCATGGTTCTAGTATTAGTTTTTTAGGATGGGACGATTCTCGGGATGGATATTGCTTAAGATCAAGAACCTTTCCAAAAGAAAAAATACGTGATAGAACGGGACGGGAAAAGTCAAAGTCAACGGAATTTTCTTAGTTCTGATTCTTTCGGGACAAGACTTCGGGTCGGATTAGTGAATCTCCGAGTCCCGTGAGTAGCCCTACTAAATGCATATAAAGTTATATCAGTAAACTCCTAAACCCCATAATGCCTAAATACATAAACGATTAAACCGCTAAATACTACTTAATAATAAATAAATCTAATTTATATTGCTATTTATTATATTTTTAAATATTCATTTTAATTATTTATTAGTGTATTTATTTAGAAATATTTATTACAAAATAAATTATTAGTGGGACAATTATAATTTAAATGATATATTATTTATCTAATAAAAATATATGCTTATAAAAGAAGTATAAATTTAAAAATTAAAAATTATTATGAAGTAATATAAGTTACTTTAATTTTTAATAAATATGGGTTATGTAAATATTTTTTAATTAATATCTATCTTAATATTAAGAGTTTATAAATTTAATTTGTGATAATTATTATAATATCTATCAATAAAATTATTTATATTAAATTTATATGGTATATAATTATTAATATTATTATAACAAAATATTGTATTAAAATTTAAAAAATTTTAAATATTATTATATTTTCAAATATTATAACAATGAAAATGTTAAAAAATTATAAATTTTTTTTTGTTATTTTATTTTTTTAAATAAAACCTATAAACTACTAAAAGCCTATAAACATACATCGCTAAACTCTTCACGACAAAACCTCTAAATACTTAAATCATTAAACTGGTATACATTAATAATAAATCATAAATCTCATTTTAACTTTTATTCAGTATAATTTTAAATTTTTATTTTATAGAAATATTAATTACAAAATAAATTATTAGAGAACAGATCTAATTTAAATTAAACCGGTATCCCTTAATAATAAATATTAAATCTCATATTTTTTTCATTATAAATTTAAATATTTATTTTAATTTTTTATTTGTTAATTTTTATATAAATATTAATTACAAAATAAATTGAGTTAGACAAATATAATTTATATAAATTATTTTTCATCAAAAAATTATTGATATACTTTTTAAAAGAAAAAAAAATTTCAAAACAAAAAATTATTATATAGTAATATATTTTGCTTTTCTTTTGAATCATTTTAGGTTTTGTAATTATATTTTTATTGATATCTATCTTATTAATAATAGATTATTAATTTATTTCTTGATCATTATTAGAATATTTATCAATAAAATTATTTATATTGAATTTATATGATATATAAATATAAAGATTATTATAACTAAATATTGTATTCACATTTCAAAAAATTTAAAAATTATTATATTTTCAAAGGTTATAACCTTTGAAAATATCAAAAAATAATATAAATAAAACTATTAAACCTATAAATAAAATTATTATTTTATTTTTTAATAAAACCTATAAACCACTAAATGCATACACAATTAAATTAGTAAACTATTAAACCTCATAATGCCTAAATACATTAACCATTAAACAAATATATACTTCTTAATAATTAATAAATCTAATTTTTATTTCTATTTATTATAATTTTAAATATTCATTTTAATTATTTATTAGATTATTTATATATATATATATTTATTACAAATTCAATTATGAGAGCGACATATATATTTTAATTAATTTATTTTTAATCAAAAAAAATATGTGCTTATAAAATAAGTATAAATTTAAAAATTAAAAATTATTATCCAGTAATATATTTTACTTTAATTTTGAATCAATTTGGGTTTTGTAATTATTTTTTAATTAATATCAATCTTTTTATTAATAGTTTATTAATTTAAATTTTGATCATTATTATATTATCTATCAATAAAATTATTTATATTAAATTTATATGATATATAATTATTAATATTATTATAACTAAATATTGTATTCACATTTCAAAAAATTTTAAATATTATTATATTTTCAGAGGTTATAACCTATGAAAATGATAAAAATTTACAATTTTTTTTTGTTATTTGATTGTTTAAATAAAACCTATAAACCAATAAATGCCTAAAATATAAATTGCTAAACTCCTAAACGACAAAACCTATAAATACTTAAACTATTAAACTGGTGTACATTAATAAAAAATGAGAAATATCAATTTAATTTTTATTATGTATAATTTTAAATTTTTATTTTAATTATTTATCAGTTTATTTTAATAGAAATATTAATTACAAAATAAATTATTAGTGAGACAGATCTAATTTAAATAATTTATTTTTCATCAAAAAAAATATATATCCTTATAAAAAGAGGAAAATTTTTAAAAATAAAAATTTATTATTTAGTAATATATGTTATTTTTACTTTCAATCATTTTAGATTTTGCAATTATATTTTAATTTATTTAATTCTTATTAATACTAGTTTATTATTTTTTTATCGATCATTATAATAATATCTATTAATAAAATTATTTATAATGAGTTTACATTATTTATAATTATTAAGATTATTATTACTAAATATTATATTCACATTTAAAAATATTAAAAATTATTATATTTTCAATGGTTATAACCTTCAAAAATTAAAAAAATCAAAAAATTAAATTTTTTATTTTTTGATTCTTTAACTAAAAACTATAAATCACTTAAGGCCTAAACACTTAAATTACTAAACCCCAAAATGCCTAAATACTTAAACCATTAAACTAGTATATCTTGAATAATAAATAATATCTCTCTATTTTATTTGTATTCATTATAGTTTTAAATAATCATTTTAATTATTTATTAGTTTATTTTTATAGAATTATAAATTAAAAATAAATTATAAGGAATACAAATATAATTTAAATAATTTAGTTTTAATAACAAAAAATATAAACATATAAAAAGAAGCGAAACATCAAAGAATTATTATTTTGTAATATATTTTACTTTGATTTTGAAAAAATTTACGTTTTCCAAATATATTTAATAATATCTATCTTATTAATAATAGTGTATTAATTTATTTTTTGATCATTAATATAATATATTTCAATATAATATTTTATATTGAATTTACATGATATATAATTATTAAGATTATCATAACTATATATAGTATTCACATATAAAAAAATTTAAAAATTGTTATATTTTAAACGTTTATAACCTTCAAAAATGAGAAAAAATAACAAAAACAAATTTTTTGTTATATCATTGTTTAAATAAAACTTATAAACAATTAAATGCATAAATACATAAAAATCAAAACTACTAAACCCCGAAGCCCCTAAATACTTAAACCTTTAAACTCGTAAACTTTAAATATAATTTAAATAATTTATAGAAATATTAATTACAAAATAAATTATGAGTGATACAAATATAATTTAAATAATATATTTTTCATCAAAAAAACATATAAGCTTATAAAATGATGCAAAAACTAAAAAAAATTATTATTTAGTAATAAATTTTACTTTTATTTTGAATCATTTTAGGTTTTTGAATTATATTTTAATTTATATCTATCATATTAATAATAGTTTATTAATTTATTTTTTGATAATTGATATAATATCTATCGATAAAATAATTTATATTTAGTTTATATTATATATAGTTATAATATTTATTATTACTAAATATTGTATTCACATTTTTAAAAAATTTTAAAATTATTATATTTTCAAATGTTATAACCTTTGAAATTTTGAAAAAATATCAAAAATAAATTTTTTGTTATTTCATTCTTAGAATAAAACCTATAAACCATTAAATGCCTAAATACTTAAATCAATAACTTCTAGAATTCGAAAACCCTAAATATATAAATTTTTTAAACATGAATATCCTAAATAATAAATAATAAATCTCATTTTTATTTTTTTCATTATAATTTTAAATATTCATTTTAATTATTTATTTGTTTATTTTTATATAAATATTAATTACAAAATAAATTATAAGTTATACAAATATAATTTATATAAATTATTTTTCAACAAAAAAAAAGATAAACTTACAAAAAGAAGAAAAAAATAAAAAACAAAAACATTTTATATAGTTATATATTTTGCTTCGTTTCTGAATCATTTTAGGATTTGTAATTATATTTTAATTGATAGCTAACTTATTAATAATATATTATTAATTTAAATTTTGATCATTATTAGAATATTTATCAATAAAAATGTTTATATTAAATTTATTTGATATATAAATTTAATAATTATTATAACAAAAATTGTATTCACTTTTGAAAAAAGTTTTAAAATTTTTATATTTTCAAAGATTATAACCTCTGAACTTGTGAAAAAATAAAAAAAAATATCTTTTTTTGTTATTTCATTGTTTAAATAAAATCTATAAATCACTAAATGCATAAACATTTAAATCACTAAACTACAAAATCCCGATACCCCTATATAGATAATCTTTTAAACCGGTATACCCTAAATAATATTTAATAAATCTCATATTTATTTGTTTTCGTTATAATTTAAAAAATTCATTTTGATTGTTATGTTTTTTATAAATATATATATATATATTAATTATAAAATAAATAATGAGTTAAAAATTAAATTTTTAAAAATTATTTTTTATCAAAAAATGGATAAGCTTATAAAAAGAATAAAAATTTAAAAACAAATAATTATTATTAAGTAATATATTTTGCTTTGCTTTTGAATCATTTTAGGTTTTGATATTATATTTTTAGTAATATCAATCTTATTCATACTAGATTTTTAATTTATTTTTTGATAATTATTAGAATATCTCTCAATATATTGAATTTATATGATATATAATTATTATGATTATTATAAATAAATATTATATTCACTTTTGAAAAAAATTTAAAAATTATTATATTTTAAAAGGTTTTAATCTTTAAAAATGAGAAAGAATAGAAAAAATAAATTTTTTGTTATTTCTTTTTTAAATAAAACCTATAGACCACTAAATGTTTACTTACTTAAATAAGTCGCTCATAAACCCCGAAACTCCTAAATACATAAACCTTATAACAGCTGTATACTACTTAAAAAATAATAAATCTCATTTTTATTTCTATTTTTTATAATTTTAAAAATTAATTTTAATTATTTATATTTTAATTTTTAAAAAAATTAATTACAAAATAAATTTTGAGTGAGACAGATATTATTTAAATAATTTATTTTTAATCATAACAAAATATAAGCTTATAAAAAGATGGAAAATTTTAAAAATTAAATATTATTATTTAGTAATATATATTTTTTTGATTTTGAATCATTTTGTGTTATGTAAATATATTTTAATTAATATTTATATTATTAATAATAGATTATTAATTTAATTTTTGATCATTATTATAATATCTATCATTAAAATTATTTATATTGAATTTATATGATCTATAATTAATAAGATTAATATAATTATACATGGTATTCACATTTCAAAATATTTTAAAAATTATTTTATTTTTAAAGGTTATAACCTTTGAAAATCTAAAAAAATCAAAAAAAATTATATTTTTATAATATAAATAAAACCTATATACCTCTAAATGCCTAAAAACATAAATTGCTAAACTCCTAAACGACAAAACACCTAAATAATCGATCCATTAAACTGGTATACCATAAATAATTGTTGGGCAATTGTGCTACCAAGGTAGTGAGATTGAGATACAGAAACACATAAACAACAGAAAACAAGCAATATATATTTCACAATTAAGCAACCATCCATGATAGAATCAAAAAACGAGAAATAAACACCGAAAATAACGTTGTTCACTAGTCGCTCAGTACGACTAGCTAAATTCACTAGAAAATGCTTATGCGTTACATATTAAAGCAACTGAAATGTCTTACAGTATGTAGCTCATAGAATAGTCGTGATAAATCACACAGAGTGAAGAGAGAGACGATGAACAATTCCACGGGTCCAAAAACAGCCACCCGAAAATAAAATTACAAAACATTTTATATTAAAATTTCTCATGGTTTATTTAACCGGAGTGGGTCGGATCATGAGACGGGTCAGGCTCTAGTCCAATTTTGGCCCCCTGTCAAGTCAACGTGACCTCCATTATTGTGCTACTGCTGCATCCCCGGCCTTTTAATATTTCATTTCCTATACTTACATGAAAATATTAAAAAAGAAAAAATATTTGGTCATAGAAACAGATTATCAAAAAATAAATTACATATACAGCAATAATAAATCTTAAATCTCATTTTAATTTATTTTCATTATAATTTTAAATATTCATTTTAAATATTTATTAGTTTATTTTTTATATAAATATTAAATATAAAATAAATAATTAGTCAGACAAATATAATATTAATAATTTACTTTTAATAAAAAAAATATAATCTTATAAAAATAAGTAAAAATTTAAAAACAAAAAATTATTATTTAGTAATAAATTTTACTTGGATTTTGAATCATTTTAGGATTTGTAATTATATTTTAATTTATATCCATCATATTAATAATAGTTTATTAATTTATTTTTTGATAATTGATATCATATCTATCAATAAAATTATTTATAATTAGTTTATATTATATATATTTATAATGATTAATATTACTAAATATTTTATTCGCATTTAAAAAAAATTTTAAAATTATTATATTTTCAAATGTTATAACCTTTGAAAATGTGAAAAAATAACAAAAATAATTTTTTTGTTATTTCATTGTTTAAATAAATCCTATAAACCACTAAATACCTAAATATTTAAATCAATAACTCCTCAATCTCGAAAACCATAAATAGATAATCATTTTAAACAGGTATACCCTAAATAATAAATAATAAATCTCAATATTATTATTTTCATTATAATTTAAAATATTTATTTTAATTATTTATTCATTTATTTTTATATAATTATTAATTACAAAATAAATTATGAGTGCGACAAATATAATTTATAAAATATATATGCTTATAAAAGATGTATAAATTTAAAAATTAAAAATTGTTATCTAGAAATATATTTTACTATAATTTTGAATCAATTTGGGTTTTTTAATTATTTTTTAAATAATATTTATCTTAATATCAATAGTTTATAAATTTAATTTTGATCATTATTATAATATATATCACAAAAATTATTTATTGAATTTATATGATATATAATTATTAATATTATTATAACAAAGTATTGTATTCACATCTCAAAAAATTTTAAATATTATTATATTTTCAAAAGTTATAACCTATGAAAATGAGAAAAAATTATAGCAAATTTTTTTGATATTTTTTTTAAATAAAACGTATAAACCACTAAAAGCCAAAAATCATCAATCACTAAAATCCTAAATGAAAAAACCTCTAAATACTTAAACCATTAAACTGATATACAATAATAATATATCATAAATCTCATTTTAAATTTTATACAGTATATTTTCAAATTTTTATTTTAATTATTTATTAGTTTATTTTTGTAGAAATACTAATTAAAATATAAATTATTTGTGAGACATATCTAATTTAAATTAAAACAGTATCCCTAAATAATAAATAATAAATCTCATTTTTTTTCATTATAATTTTAAATATTCATTTTAATTATTTATTTGTTTATTTATATATAAATATTAATTATAAAATAAATTGAACTAGACAAAGATAATTTATATAAATTATTTTTAATCAAAAAATTATAGATATACTTTTTAAAAGAAAAAAAATTTTCAAAACAAATAATTCACATATAGTAATATATTTTGCTTTGCTTCTGAATCATTTTAGGTTTTGTAATTATATTTTAATTGATATCTTTCTTATTAATAATAGATTATTAATTTATTTTTTGATCATTATTAGAATATTTATCAATAAAATTATTTATATTGAATTTACATGATATATAATTATAAAGATTATTATAACTAAATATTATATTTACATTTAAAAATATATTAAAAATTATTATATTTTAAAGGTTATCATCTATGAAAATGAGATAATAATAAAAATAAATTTATTGTTATCTTATTGTTTATATAAAACCTATAAACTACTAAATGCCTAATCGCTTAAATAATTAATCTCCTAAAACCCAAACCCTTTAAATACTTAAACATTTAAACCATCTTTAAAGGTTTAAGTATTTATAAATAATATATAAATATTTATCAATAAATAATAGTTTATTAATTTATTTTTTGATCATTATTATATTTATATTTATATTTAGTTTATTAATATCTATCAATAAAATTTTTATTTTTAATTTACATGATATATAATTATTAAGTTTATTATAACTAAATATTGTCTTCACATTTAAAAAAAATTAAAAATTATTATATTTATAACTGTTATAACATTCAAATTGATAAAAAATTTGAAAAATAATTTTTTTAGTATTTCATTATTAAAATAAAACATATAAACTACTAAATGCCTAAACACTTAAATCACTAAACTCCAAAATTATTAACAACTTAAACTATTAAACCAGTGTACCCTAAATAATTAATCATAAATTTCATTTTTATTTGTATCCATTATAATTTTAATATTCATTTTAATTATTTATTAGTTTATTTTTATAGAAATTTTAATTGAAAATAAAATTATGAATGAGACAAATATAATTTAAATAATTTAACTTCATCAAATAAATTTATAAGCTTATAAAAAGAATCAAAAATTTAAAAATAAAAAATTATTATTTAGTAATATATTTTACTTTGATTTTGAATCATTTTAGGTTTTGAAAATTATTTTAATTAATATCTATCTTATTAATAATAGTTTATTAATCTATCTTATGATAAGTATTATAATATCGATCAATAAAATTATTTATATTGAATTTACATGATATTTAATTTGTATGATTATTATAATTAAATATTGTATTAACATTAGAAAAAAAATTAAAAATTAAAATATTTTCAATGGTTATAACCTTGAAAATGAGAAAAAATCAAAAAAATAATTTTTTTGTTATTTAATTATTTAAATAAAACCTATAAACCACAAAATACCTAAATAATTAAATTACTAAACTCCTAAACTCTGATCCTACTGCACCACACACACATAGCAACTGACCATAGTACACACGTGCACATATTATTGCCCATTTTGGTGTAGCATTTAGAGGGGCCAGCAAGTCCTGGAAGTAGCCAGAAGTATGGGCCACCAGCTTGTAAAGGGCGCCACTAGTAACCCAGGATGATAACATTAAGACAACTGACGAGACCGAGTATAGTGGTAGGGAGTAAACCTAGGAGTAGCTAGTAGTGGGTCCCACTAGCCCAATCAGACAGCATAGAGGGCCACCCAACCATCACCCAACAAGAGTAGTGGGTAATCCATGATTAATCGGAGAGCCTACAAAATCCGAAGCATCACCAAGCAGGGCCAGTAAGCAATGGAGTCCAGACTAGCCACACGGGCGCGAAAGATTCAAACTTGTAGTTTATGTTTGTAGTCTTATTTGTATTTTGGACTTTGTATGCACCATTTACTTGTAGAGACGGATCATGACATACTCACACACACAATCTTGTCTATTCTCTATGTAGCATGCAATGGGGGCAACTTGACCCATGAGTATCTCTGAGTGGGGCCCACTAATGAATTTTGTAAATACACATTAGGCGATGCTACACTCCCGGGAGCAGAAGACCCATCTTTATAGCATTTTGTAATTTTACTTGTATTCTAGCTTGGTTGTACGCGTAGATAATTAGACTATGAGATGGACCTCATCACACATGCACACCAATGCATGCATATTTTTTGATATTTTGTCGGTGCAACATACAGCCACTTCTTGGAGCTGGAGGAGGAAGCAATCTAACCCAAGAAATACTCTTTTGATGATCATTGGAGCAAAAGAATCTGGAATTCAGACGTGAGAATGAATTGACAAAGTGCCGTAGATATGGATTTGTGGATTTATGGGTATTGAGTTTTACATGTATTCCATTGCATAGCAATGGCATAGGCAAACGCTTGATCCTGCATGTCACACACACGCACGATCTTATATTTGCATAGTTTAATATAGTGCATCATTCAGGTTCCTCCAAAAGACTTTTACAAATCCGAATGGAAAGGACGCAGTGCTCATAATGACTAACTACCAACTCTGAAGTCCGGGAATGTGAGGTGATTTTAGTTGTATTCATACGCTTGGAATTATTAGGCATTATGTTTTTTTATGTATTTTATGCATAGAATCATTAAGGTGCATAGGATTTGGTGGGCTGGCCTAAATTAATCAGCTTTTTAGTCTCTTGTAAGTTGTGTTGCTAAAAGATAAATAAAGTGTGTATTTCCAAAAAAAAACAAAAAAAACCATAAACCCTAGACGTTAAATCCTAAACCTTAAACCATAAACTATAACCCTGGTCCATAAACCCTAAATCCTAAATCTCATGTTTTGCACTTTTATAATCAAATGACTAAGTGTTAAATTTATATTGAAATTCACAACTTTTAAGAATGTCACAGATTTATCTTTTTGTATATCTAACACAAAATCATAACTCAAGGGGTGAGTTATGGATTCAGTCTCTTTCTTGCTTTAGATTATTGTAGCATTAGCAATGGTCGTGACTGTATATTTTGTCTCTAGAACATAAAATAATATCGATGAGAATATGCCATAACTTGTGTCTCTCTGTTGAACATATTGTTATGGTACTAAGAATGATCATGAATACATATTTAATCACTATAATACCGGTCACAGTATTGCATATGACCATAGCTTGTGCATTTTATCTTTATATTGTAAAGTCATTGCACTAGGAATTATTGTAACTTTTAACATTCCTCAAGAGCAAAAGTAATGACCCTAGAAATAGTTAAAGCTCGAGTACTAGTCTTTATAACTTTCTATAGCTAAAATTTTTGGGATTGTAAATATCACTAAGGCCTTTTACTTTGTTTTGTGACCTCAAGTGTCAATATGCAAGACTAATATTTTGAGCAATGATTAAAACCTTTTATACATTTGAATATGATTCATTTACACATTTCTGGGTATTGTGAGCTTGCATACAAAACTAATTTAAAATAAAAAGAAAGAAATGATACATTTCATATCCATGAGGATATTAAAAAAAGGCATAGACATGCCAATAAAATAAATTTTTTGATTCTTAATAGAAAGAGAGCCCATACTTCTTGCCATGCTCAAACCACCCTTGGGCTAGTTTGTTCTAATAGGCTACAAGGTGGTTATTTTTTTAGATGTGAACTATGTTTTAAAAAAATTGCTTTGAGTGTGTGCATGAGAGATATTTTAGAAGAAATTACAATAATCAATATAAATAGCATCCTCAACAACTAGTTATTTCAACACATAGGGGTACAACTTTGGTTTAGTCTGTTTGCGTACATGAGTCAAATTACCTTTGATTGCCGAGTGATTCAACATAAATTTGATGAGAATTAATAGAGATAAAGCAAAGCTCCTATTATTTTGGTTAGAGCTTTAGCAATAATTCTAGAGTTTATAGAGGAGCAAAATAAATAATTTTAATTATTCAGTATAATTTTAATTTTTATTTTAATTATTTATCAGTTTATTTTTATAGAAATATTAATTACAAAATAAATTATTAGTGAGACAGAACTAATTTAAATAAAACTTGTATATCCTAAATAATAAAGAATAAATCTCATTTTTTTTTTCATTTTAATTTTAAATATTCAAATTTAATTATATATTTGTTTATTTTTATATAAATATTAATTACAAAATAAATTATGAGTTACACAAATATAATTTATATAAATTATTTTTCATCAAATTAATATAGATAACCTTTTTAAAAGAAAAAAAAAATTTTAAAACAAAAAATTATTATATAATAATATATTTTGCTTTGCTTCTGAATCATTTTAGGTTTTGTAAATATATTTTAATAAATATCTATCTTATTAATAATAGATTATTAAGTTATTTTTTCATCATATTTAGAATATTTATCAATAAAAATATTTATATTGAATTTATATGATATATAAATATAATGATTATTATAACTAAATATTTTATTCACTTTTGAAAAAAATTTTAAAATTATTATATTTTCAAAGTTTATAACCTTTTATAATGTTGAAAATAAAAAAAAATTAATTTTTTGTTATTTCATTTTATAAATAAAACCTATAGATCATTAAATACTTACTTACTTAATTTAGTAAGCTCATAGATCCCGTAAACCCTAAATACATAAACCTTTTAACAGCTATATACTACTAATAAATAATAAATCTCTTTTTTATTTCTATTTATTATAATTTTAAATATTAATTTAAATTATTTATAGTTTAATTATTTAGAAAAATTAATTACAAGATAAATTTCGAGTGAGACAAATATTATTTAAATAATTTATTTTAATAAAAAAAATATAAGCTTATAAAAAGAAGGAAAATTATAAAAATTAAATATTATTATTTAGTAATATATTTTGATTTGATTTTGATTCATTTTGTATTATGTAAATATATCTTAATTAATATTAATATTATTAATAATAGTTTATTAATACAATTTTTTATCATTATTATAATATCTATCATTAAAATTATTTATATTGAATTTATATGATATATAATTAGTAAGATTAATATAATTATATAGGGTATTCACATTTCAAAAAATTTTAAAAATTATTTTATTTTTAAAGGTTATAACCTTTAAAAATCAGAAAAAATCAAAAATAGAATTTTAAATTTTTATTATATAAATAAAACCTATAAACCACTAAATGCATAAAAATACAAATTGCTAAACTTTTAAACGACAAAACTCATAAATAATCAAATCATTAAACCGATATACCATATATAATAAATCATAAATCTCATTTTAATTCGTAATTATAATAATTTTAAATATTCATTTTAATTATTTATTAGTTTATTTTTATAGAAATATCACACACAAGATAAATAATGAGCGAGAAAAATAATAATAAATTATTTAAATTATATTTGTATCACTCATAAATTATTTTGTAATTAATATTTCAATAATTTATTTAAATTATATTTAAGGTTTACTAGTTTAATGGTTTAAGTATTTAGGGGCTTCACGGTTTAGGAGTTTAGAGATTTATGTGTTTGTGTATTTAATGGTTTATAAGTTTTATTTAAACAATAATATAACAAAAAATTTTATTTGTTATTTTTTCTCCTTTTGTAAGTTTATAACCTTTAAAAATATAATAATTTTTAAATTTTTTTCAAATCTGAATACTATATTTAGTTTCGATAATATTAATAATATATATCATATAAATTCAATATAAACAATTATATTGATAGATATTATATTAATGATAAAAATTAAATTAATAAACTATTATAAATAAGATAGATATTATTTAAAATATATTTACAAAACATAAATTTATTCAAAATCAAAGTAAAATAAATTACTAAATAATAATGTTTTTGATGTTTTGTTTCTTTTTATAAGTTTATATTTTTTGTTCTTAAAACTATATTATTTAAATTATATTTGTCTTCCTCATTATATATTTTGTAATTTATAATTCTATAAAAATAAACTAAAAAATAATTAAAATGAATATTTAAAATTATAATGAATACAAATAAAAGTGAGATTTATTATTTATTATTCAGGATATACAGTTTTAATGGTTTAAGTATTTAGGTATTTTTGGGTTTAGGGATTTAAGTGTTTATGCCTTTTGTGATTTATAGTTTTTATTTAAAGAATGAAAAAACAAAAAATTTAATTTTTTGTTTTTTCTTAATTTTTGAAGGTTATAACCTTTGAAAATATAATAATTTTTAAATTTTTATAAATGTAAATATATTATTTAGTTATAATAATCTTAATAATTATATATAATGTAAACGCAATATAAATAATTTGATTAATAGATATTATAATAATGATCAATAAATAATTAATAAACTATTATTAAAAAGAATGATATAAATTAAAATATAAATATAGAATCTAAATTCATACAAAATCAAAATAAAATATTTTACTAAATAATAAAATTTTGTTTTTAAAATTGTGCCTATCTATATAGGCTTATATTTTTTTTTGATGAAATATAAATATTTTAAATTATATCTATCTCACTAATAATTTATTTTGTAATTAATATTTCTAAAAAAATAAACTGATAAATAATTAAAATAAAAATTTAAAATTATACTGAATAAAAATTAAAAAGAGATTTATGATTCATTATTAATGTATACTAGTTTAATGGTTTTGAGATTTAAAATTTTTTGAAATGTGAATACAATATTTAGTTATAATATTATTCATAATCATACATCATATAAATTCAATATAAACAATTTTTTTGATATATATTATAATAATGATCAAAAATTAAATTAATAAACTATTAATAATAAGATAGATATTCATTAAAAAATATTTACAAAACACAAATTGATTCAAAATTAAACTAAAATATATTACTGAATAATAATTTTTAATTTTTAAATTAATAAAATTACTCATAAATATTTACAAAACAATTTTTAAATTTTTAAATTTTTAAATTAAATTAATAAAATTACTTCTTTTATAAGATTATATAAATTTTATGATTAAAAATAAATTGTTTAAATTATAATTGTCTTACTGATAATTTATTTTGTAATAAATATTTCTATAAAAATAAACTAATAAATATTTAAATGAATATTTAAAATTATAATAAATAGAAATAAAAATTAGATTTATTAATTATTCTGTATTATATTGTGGTTTAATGGTTTAAGTATTTAGGTATTACGGGGTTTAGGAGTATACTGATTTAATTGTGTATGTATTTAGTGGTTTATAGATTTTATTTTAAAAATAAAATAAAAAAAATTATTTTTATTATTTTTTTATATTTACAAAGGTTATAACCTTTGGAAATATAATAATTTTTTATTTTTTTCAAATGTGAATTCAATATTTTGTTATAATAATCATTATATTTATATATCATATAAATTCAATAAAAACAATATTATTGAAAAATATTCTAATAATGATCAAAAAATAAATTAATAATCTATTATTAATAAGATAAATATCAATTAAAATATAATTACAAAACCTATAATGATTCAGAAGCAAAGCAAATTATATTACTATATGTTAAAATTTTGTTTTAAATTTTTTTATCTTTTAATAAGTTTATATATATTTTTTTGATGAAAAATAATTTATATAAATTATATTTGTCTAACTTATAATTTATTTTATATTTAATATATATATACAAATATACAAATAAATAATTAAAATTAATATTTAAAATTATAATGAAAAAAATGAGATTTATTTTTTATTATTTAGGGTATACTAGTTTAATTTAAATCATATCTGTCTCACTAATAATTTATTTTGTAATTAATATTTCAATAAAAATAAACTATTAAATAATTAAAATAAAAATTTAAAAATATACTGAATAAAAATTAAAATGATATTTATGAATTATTCTTAATGTATATCAGTTAAATATTTTAAATATTTAGAGGTTTTTTCATTTAGGACTTTAGCGATTTATGTTTTTAGGCATTAAGTAGTTTATAGGTTTTGTTTAAACAATGAAAAAATAAAAAAATTATTTTTGATATTTTGTCATATTTTCAAAGGTGAATACAATTTTAAAATTATAGGTTTTGTCATTTAGGACCTTTGTCAATATAATAATTTTAAAATTTTTTAAAAATGTGAATACAATTTTTAGTAATAATAATCTTTATAATTATATATAATATAAACTAAAAATAAACAATTTTATTCATAGATATGATATCGATTATCAAAAAATAAATTAATATATTATTATTATTATAATGGATATAAATTAAAATATAATTGCAAAACCTAAAATTATTCAAAATGCAATTTAAATTTATTACTAAATAATAATTTTTATTTTTTAGTTTTTGATTGTTTTTATAAGCTTATATATTTTTTTGATGAAAAATAAATTATTTATATTATATTTGTATCACTCATAATTTATTTTGTCATTAATAATTTAATAAATTATTTAAATTA
Source organism: Sapria himalayana (assembly GCA_029783825.1). Lineage (NCBI taxonomy): Eukaryota > Viridiplantae > Streptophyta > Magnoliopsida > Malpighiales > Rafflesiaceae > Sapria > Sapria himalayana. The sequence goes on along the minus strand of JAREIK010000149.1, from coordinate 18,140 downwards.
TATTTAAGGTTTACGAGTTTAAAGGTTTAACGTATTTAGGGGCTTTTAGGTTTAGGAGTTTAGATGTTTAAGTGTTTACACATTTAATGGTTTATAAGTTTTATTTAAACAATGATATAGCAAAAAAATTATTTTTATTATTTTTTCTAATTTTTGAAGATTATATCCTTTGAAAATATAATAATTTTTAAATTTTTTTCAAATGTAAATATAATTTTTATTTATAATAATCTTCATAATTATAATTCATTAAATTCAATATAAATAATTAAATTGCTAGATATTATAATTATGATCAAAAAATAAATTAATAAACTATTATTAATAAAATAGTTATTATTTAAAAAGTATTTGCAAAATATAAATTTATTCAAATCAAAGTAAAATATATTACTAAATAATAAATTTTTTTAAAGTTTTGCTTTTTTTATAAGTTTATATTTTTGTTATTAAAAATAAATTATTTAAATTATATTTGTCTTACTCATTATTTATTTTGTAATTTATAATTCTATAATAATAAACTTCTAAATAATTAAAATGAATATTTAAAAATATAATGAATACAAATAAAATTGAGATTTATTATTTATTATTCAGGATATATCGGTTCAATGGTTTAAGTATTTAGGTGTTTTGTGGTTTAGGAATATAGTGATTTAATTGTTTAGACCTTTTTTGATTTATAGTTTTTTTTAAAGAATAAATAAACAAAAAATTTAATTTTATAATTTTTTTTTATTTTTGAAGGTTGTTACCTTAGAAAATATAATAATATTTATTTTTTTTAATTGTGAATATAATATTTAGTTATAATAATCTTAATAACTATATATAATGTAAACTCAAAATAAATAATTTTATTGATAGATATTATAATAATGATCAATAAATAAATTAATAAACTAGTATTTATAAGAATGATATAAATTAAAATATAATTATAAAATCTATAATGATTCAAAATCAAAATAAGATATATTATTAAATAATAATTTTTTATTTTTAAAATTTTGCCTATTTTTATGAGCATATTTTTTGATGAAAAATAAATTATTTAAATTATATATGTCACACTAATAATTTATTTTCTAATTAATAAATCTAGTGAGACAAATATAATTTAAATAATTTATTTTTCATCAAAAAATATATAGGCTTATAAATGGATACAAAAATTTAAAAATTTAAAATTAATATTTAGTAAAATATTTGACTTTGATTTTGAGTCATTTTAGGTTTTACAAATATATTTAAAATAATATTTATCTTATTAATAATTGGTTATTACTTTTTTATAATCATTATTATAATAAATATCAATAAAATAGTTTATATTGAATTTATTTGATATATAATTATTATTAATATTATAACTTCATATTGTATTTACTTTTCAAAAAAAAATTTTAAAATTATTATATTTTCAAAGGTTATAACCTTCAAAAATGAGAAAAAATATCAAAATTAAATTTTTTGTTATTTTATTTTTTATATAAAGGCTATAAACCACTAAATGACTAAATACTAAAATGACTAAACTACTAAACCCCGAAGCCCATAAATACTTAAAACATTAAATTAGTATAGTCTAAATAATAAATCATAAATCTCAGTTTTATTAGTATTCATTATAATTTTAAATATTTATTTTAATTATTTATCAGTTTATTTTATAATTTATTTTTTAATTTATATTTCTATAAAATTAAACTAATAAATAATTAAAATATATATTTAAAATTATAATGAATACTAATAAAAATGAGTTTTTTTATTTATTATTTAGGGTATAACTATTTAATTGTTTAAGTTTTTGTGGTTCTGGGGTTATGGAGTTTATTGTTTTATATGTTTACATATTTTCTTGTTTATAGGTTTTATTTAATTAATGAAATAACAAAAAATTTAATTTTATGAATTTTCTTGATTTTCAAAGGTTATGACCTTTGACAATATAATAATTTTTTAATAGTTCTAAAATATGAATACAATACTTAGTTATAATAATCTTAATAATTATATTTGTTGTAGATTCAATATAAAAAATGTATTAATATATATTATAAAAATGATCAAAAAATAAATTTAAAATCTATTATTAATAAGTTAGATATTAATTAAAATATATTTGCAGAACCCAAAATAATTCAAAATCAAAGTAAATTATATTACTAATTAAAATTTTGAATTTTTGAAATTTTGTTTATTTTAATAAGCTTATTTTTTTTTTATAAAAAATAATTTATTTAAATTATAAATGTCTCACTCATTATTTATTTTGTAATTAATATTTCTATAAAAATAAACTAAAAAATAATTAAAATGAATATTTAACATTATAATGAATATTTAAAATTATAATGAATACAAATAAAAATGAGATTTATTATTTATTATTTATTATTTAGGTTATATATGTTTAATTGTATGTGTATTTAGGGGGTTTTGGTGTTTAAGAGTCTAGAGATTTAAATGTTTAGGCATTTAGTGGTTTTTAGTTTTATTTAAATAATAAAAAAATAAAAAATTATTTTTGTGATTTTTTATCATTTTTGAAGGTTATAACTTTTAAAATATAATAATTTTTAAATTTGTTTCAAATGTAAATATAATATTTAATTATAATAACTTAATAATTATAAGACATTTTAATTGAAAATAAGATATTTTATTGTTCGATATTATAAAAATGATCAAATAATAAATTAATAAACTATTATTAATAAGATTGATCACAATTAAAATATAATTGCAGAACCTATATATAATTATTCAAAATCAAAGTAAAATAAATTACAAAATAATAATTTTTTAAAAAAATTTTAACTTCTTTATATAAGCTTATTTTTTTTTATAAAAATTATATTTATTTCACTAATTATTTATTTCGTGATTGATGTTTCTATAAAAAATAAAATAATAAATAATTAAAATGAATATTTAAAATTATAATGAATACAAATTAAAATGAGATTTATGATTTATTATATATGGTATGCCTATTTAATGATTTGATTATTTAGGAGTTTTGTTGTTTAAAAGTTTAGCAATTTATGTTTTTAGGCATTTAGTGGTTGATAGGTTTTATTTATATAATAAAAATTTAAAATTATTTTTTTGATTTTTTCTAATTTTCAAAGGTTATTATCTTTGAAAAAAAAATAATTTTTAAAATTTTTTGAAATGTGAATACATTGTATAATTATATTAATCTTACTAATTATATATCATGTAAATTCAATATAAATAATTTTATTGATAGATATTATAATAATGATCAAAAATTAAATTAATAATCTATTATTAATAATATAAATATTAATTAAAATATATTTACATAACACAAAATGATTCATAATCAAATCAAAATATATTACTAAATAATAATATTTAATTTTTAAAATTTTCCTACTTTTTATAAGCTTATATTTTTTTTATTAAAATAAATTATTTAAATTATATTTGTCTCACTCAAAATTTATTTTGAAATTAATTTTTTTAAAAAATTAAACTATAAATAATTTAAATGAATATTTAAAATTATAATAAATAGAAATAAAAATGAGATTTATTATTTATTAAGTAGTATATACCGGTTAAAAGGTTTATGTATTTAGGGATTTAGGAATTTATGAGCTTACTAATTTTAGTAAGTAAGCATTTAAAGATCTATAGGTTTTATTTAAAAAATGAAATAACTAAAAATTTAATTTTTTTTATTTTTTCACATTTTCAAAGGTTATAACATTTGAAAATATAATAATTTTTAAATTTTTTTCAAAAGTGAATATCATATTTAGTTATAATAATCATTATATTTATATATCATATAAATTTAATTTAACCAATTTTATTGATAAATATTCTAATAATGATCCAAAAATAAATAAATATTCTATTATTAATAAGATAGATATCAATTAAAATATAATTACAAAACTTAAAATAATTCAAAAGCAAAGCAAAAAATATTACAATATAATAATTTTTTTTATTGTTTTTTTTTTATTTTAAAAAGTTTATCTATATTTTTTGATTAAAAATAATTTATATAAATTATATTTGTCTAACTCATAATTTATTTTTTATTAATATTTATATAAAAATAAACAAATAAATAATGAAAATGAATATTTAAAATTATAATGAAAAAAAATGAAATTTATTAATTATTATTTATGTTATAACAGTTTAATTTTAATTATATCTGTCTCACTAATAATTTATTTTCTAATTAATATTTCTATAAATAAAACTGATAAAATAATTAAAATAAAAATTTTAAATTATACTGAATAAAAATTAAATTGAGATTTAAGATTTATTATTAATGTATATCAGTTTAATGGTTTAAGTATTTAGATGGTTTGTCATTTGAAAATTTAGCGATTTATGTTTTTAGGTATTTAGTGGTTTATAGGTTTTATTTAAACAACAAAATAATAAAAAAAAATTTTATAATTTTTTCTAATTTTCATAGGTTATAACCTTTGAAAATATAATAATATTTAAAATTTTTTTAAATGGACATATAATATTATAGTTATAATAATATTAATAATTATATATCATATAAATTCAATAAAAATAATTTATTGATATATATTCTAATAATAATCAAAAAAATAAATTAAAAATCTATTATGAATGATTTTTGATATTTTTAATTAAAAAATAAATTAAATGCATACACAATTAAAATAAATAATTTTAACTATGTATGCATTTAGTAGTTTATAAGTTTTATTTAAAAAATAAAAAAACAAAAAAATTATTTTTATTTTTTTTTGATATTTTCAAAGGTTATAACCTTATAAAATATAATAATTTTTAAATTTTTTTCAAAGTGAATTCAATATTTAGTTATAATAATTATTATATTTATATATCATATAAATTTAATATAAACTATTTTATCGATAAATATTCTAATAATGATCAAAAAATAAATTTATAATCTATTATTAATAAGATAGATATCAATTAAAATATTTTTACACAACATAAAATGATTCAGAATCAAAGGAAAATATATTACTATATAATAATTTATTGTTTTGAACTTTTTTTTTAAAGTTTATCTATATTATTTTGATAAAAATAATTTATATAAATTATATTTGTGTAACTCATAATTTATTTTGTAATTAATATTTATATAAAAATAAACAAATAAATAATTAAATTTGAATATTTAAATTTACAATGAAAAAAAATGAGATTTATTCTTTATTATTTAGGATAAACCAGTTTAATTTAAATTAGATCTGTCTCACTAATAATTTATTTTGTAATTAATATTTCTATTAAAATAAACTGATAAATAATTAAAATTATAGTGAATAATTAAAATAATTTATTTTATTCCTCTCTTAACTCTAGAATGATTGCTAAAGCTCTAACCAAAATAATATGAGCTTTTACTTTATCTATATTATGTCTCATCAAATTTATGTTGAATCATTGGGCTATCAAAGGTAATTTGACTCATGTACGCAAACAGACTAAACCAAAGTTGTACCCCTATGTGTTGAAATAGCTAGTTGTTGAGGATGCTATTTATATTGATTATTGTAATTTCTTCTAAAATATCTCTCATGCACACACTCAAAGCAATTTTTTTAAAACATAGTTCACCTCTAAAGAAATAACCACCTTGTAGCCTATTTGAACAAACTAGCCCCATGGTAGTTTGAGCAGGGCAAAAAGTATGGGCTCTCTTTCAATCAAGAATCAAAAAAAGTATTTTATTGGCATGTCTAATCCTTTTTTTATATCCTCATTGATGTGAAAAGTATCATTTCTTTATTTTTATATTAAATGAGTTATGTATACAAGCTCACAATACCCAATAATATATAAATGAATCATATTCAAATGTATAAAAGGTTTTAATCATTGCTCAAAATATTAGTTTTGAATATTGACACTTGAGGTCCCAAATAAAAGGAAAAAGCCATAGTTATATTTCCAATCCTAAGAATTATAGGTATAGAAAGTTATAAAGAGTAGTACTAGAGCTTTAACTATTTCTAGGGTCATGACTTTTGCTCTTGAGGAATGTCCAAAGTTATAATCATTCCTAGAGCAATGACTTTGCAAAATTAAGATAAAATGCACAAGCTATTGTCATATACATTACTGTGACCCTGTATTATAGTGATTAAATATGTATTCATGATCATTCTTAATGCCATAACAATATGATCAATAGAGAGACACAAGTTATGGCATATTCTCAACGATATTATTTTGTTTTCTGGAGACAAAATATACAATCACGACCATTGCTAATGCTACAATAATCTAAAGCAAGAAAATGACTGAATCCATAACTCACCCCTTGAGTCATGACTTTGTATTACATATACAAAAAGATAGATCTGTGACATTCCTTAAAGTTGTGAATTTAAATTTAAATTTAACACTTAGTCATTTGATTATAAAAGTGCAAAAAATGAAATTTAGGATTTAGGGTTTATGGAGTAGGGTTATAGTTTATGGTTTAAGGTTTAGGATTTAAAGTTTAGGATTTATGGTTTTTTTGTTTTTTTTGGAAAATACACACTTTATTTATCGTTTAGACATACAACATACAAGAGACTAAAAAGCTGACTAATTTAGGACAACCCACCTAATCCTTTGCACCTTAATGATTCTATGCATAAAATACATAAAAAAACATAATGCCTAATAATTCCACATGTACTAATACAACTAAAATCACCTTGCATTCCCGGACTTCAGAGTTGGCATTGAGTCATTATCTGCACTGCATCCTTTCCATTTGGATTTGTCCAAGCATTTTGGACGAACCTGAATGATGCACCATATTAAAACTATGCAAATATAAGATTTTGCATGTGTGTGACATGCAGCATCAAGCATTTACCTATGTCATTGCTATGCAATGAAATACATTTAAAACTAAACACCCATAAATCCACAAGTCCATATCTACGGTACTTTGTCAAATTATTCTCACCTCTGAATTCCACCTTCTTTTGCTCTAATGATCCTCAAAAGAGTATCTCTTGGGTTAGAATGCTTCCTCCTCGAGCTCCAAGAAGTGGCTGTATGTTGCACCGACAAAATATCAAAAAATATGCATGCATCGGTGTGCATGTGTGATGAGGTCCATCTCATAGTCTAATTATCTACGCGTACAACTAAGCTAGAATACAAGTAAAATTACAAAATGCTATAAATATGGGTCTTCTGCTCCAGGGAGTGTAGCATCGCCTAATGTGTATTTACAAAATGCATTAGTATGCCCCACTTAGAGATACTTATGGGTCCAGTTGTCCATCATTGCATGCTACATAGAGAACAGACAAGATTATGTGTGTGAGTATGTCATGATTCATCTCTACAAGTATAAGGTGCATACAATGTCCAGAATACAAATAAGACTACAAACATAAACAACAAGTTTGAATCTTTTGCTCCCATGTGGCATGTCTAGACTCCATTGCTTACTGTCCCTGCTTGGCGATGCTTCGGATTTTATCAGCTCTCAAATTAATCATGGATAACCCGCTACTCCTGTTGGGCGACGGTTGGGTGGCCCTTTATGCTGCCTGATATGGCTACTAGGACCCACTCCTAGCTACTCCTGGGTTTACTACCGACTACTTTGCTTGGTCTCGTCAGTTGTCTGAATGTTATCATCTCAGCTTGCTAGTGGGGTCCTCTCTAAGCTGGTGGCCCATACTTCTGGCTTCTTCCAGGACTTGCTGGCCCCTCTAAATGCTACAGCAAAATGGATAAGAATATGTGCAGGTGTGTACTGTGGTCCATCGTTATGTGTGTTTGGTGTACCAGTATCAGGGTTTAGGAGTTTAGTAATTTAAGTATTTAGGTATTTTATGGTTTATAGGTTTTATATAAATAATTAAATAACAAAATAAATATTTTAATGTATTTTTCTCATTTTCAAGGTTATAACCATTGAAAATATTATAATTTTTAATTTTTTTTTCAAATGTTAATATAATATTTAATTATAATAATCATAAAAATTAAATATCATGTAAATTCAATATAAATAATTTTATTGATCGATATTATAATAATGATCATAAAATAGAATAATAAAGTAATATTAATAAGATAGATATTAATTAATATATATTTTCAAAACCTAAAACAATTCAAAATCAAAGTAAAATATATTATTAAATAATAATTTTTTATTTTTAAATTTTTGATTCTTTTTATAAGCTTATAAATTTTTTTGATGAAAATAAATTATTTAAATTATATTTGTCTCATTCATAATTTTATTTTGCAATTAATATTTCTATAAAAAAAACTAATAAATAATTAAAATGAATATTGAAATTATAATGAATACAAATAAAAATGAGATTTATGATTACTTATTTAGGGTATACTCATTTAATGGTTTAAGTATTTAGGAGTTTAGGAGTTTAGTGATTTAAGTGTTTAGGCATTTAGAAGTTTATATCTTTTTTTTAAATAATGAAATAACAAAAAAATTATTTGTCAAATTTTTTATCAATTTTGAAAGTTATAACCTTTATAAATATACTATTTTTTAAATTTTTTTCAAATTTGAATACAATATTTAGTTATAATAAACTTAATAATTATATATCATGTAAATTAAAAATAAACAATTTTATTGATAGATATTAATAAACTAAATATAAATATAAATATAATTATGATAAAAAAATAAATTAATAAACTATTATTTATTGATAAATATTTATATATTATTTATAAATACTTAAACCTTTAAAGATGGTTTAAATGTTTAAGTATTTAAGGGTTTTGGGGTTTAGGTGTTTAATGATTTAAGCATTTCGGCATTTAGTAGTTTATAGGTTATATATAAACAATAAAATAACAAAAAATTTATTTTTGTGATTTTATCTCATTTTCAAAGATGATAACCTTTAAAAATAAAATAATTTTTAAATTATTTTGAAATGTAAATATAATATTTTGTTATAATAATCTTTATAATTATATAATATGTAAATTCAATATAAACAATTTTATTGATAAATATTCTAATAATGATCAAAAAATAAATTAATAATCTATTATTAATAAGATAGATATCAATTAAAATATAATTACAAAACCTAAAATGATTCAGAAACAAAGCAAAATATATTTCTATATAATAATTTTTTGTTTTGAAATTTTTTTTTCTTTTAAAAAGTTTATCTATAATTTTTTGATGTAAAATAATTTACATAAATCATATTTGTGTAACTCAAATTATTTTGTAATTTATATTTATATAAAAATAAACAAATAAAAAATTAAAATGAATATTAAAAATTATAATTAAAAATAATGATATTTATTATTTATTATTTAGGGTATACCGGTCTAATTTAAATTAGGTCTGTCTTACTAATAATTTATTTTGTAATTAATATTTCTATAAAAATAAACTGAAAATTAATTAAAATAAAAATTTAAAATTTTAATGAATAAAAATTAAAATGATATTTATGAATTATTATTAATGTACACTAGTTTAATGGTTTAAGTATTTAGAAGGTTTGACTTTTAAGAGTTTAGCGATTTAGGGTTTTAGGCATTTAGTGGTTTATTGGTTTTATTTAATCAATAAAATAACAAAAAAAAATTGTAATTTTTTCTCATTTTCATAGGTTATAACCTTTGAAATTATAATAATATTTAAAATTTTTTGAAATGTGAATAAAATATTTAGGTATAATAATATTAATAATTATATATGATATAATTTATTATAAATACTTTTATTGATAGATATTATAATAATGATCAAAAATTAAATTAATAAACTATTAATAATAAGATTGATATTAATAAAAAAATTTTTACAAAACCCAAATTGATTCAAAATTAAAGTAAAAAATATTATTGGATAATAATTTTAAATTTTTAAATTTTTACTTATTTTATAAGAGTATTTATTTTTTAAAAAAAATAAATTATTTAAATTATAATTGTCGCACTCATAATTTATTTTATAATAAATATTTCTATAAAAATAAACTAATAAATAATTAAAATGAATATATAAACTATAATAAATAGAAATTAAAATTAGATTTATTAATTATTATTTATTATATAGTAGTTTAATGGTTTATGTATTTAGGTATTACGGGGTTTAGGTGTTTACTGATATAATTGTGTATGCATTTAGTTGTTTATAGGTTTTATTTAAAAAATAAAATAACAAAACATTTATTTTTATTATTTTTTGATATTTTCAAAGGTTATAACCTTTGAAAATACAATAATTTTTAAATTTTTTTCAAAAGTGAATTCAATATTTAGTTATAATAATCAATATATTTATATATAATATTTCAACATGAACAATTTTAGTGATAAATATTCTAATAATGATCAAAAAATAAATTAATAATCTATTATTAATAAGATAGAGATCAATTAAAATATAATTACAAAACATAAAATGATTCATAAGCAACGCAAAATATATTACTATATAATAATTTTTTGTTTTGAAAATTTTTTTTATTTTAAAAAGTACTTATATTTTTTTGATTAAAAATAATGTACATAAATTATATTTGTCTAAACTCATAATTTATTTTTTAATTAATATTTATATAAAAAATTTATAATTAAAATGAATATTAAAAATATAATGAAAAAAAATGAGATTTATTATTTAGGGTATGCCAGTTTAATTTAAGTTATATCTGTCTCACTAATAATTTATTTTGTAATTAATATTTCTATAAAAATAAACTGATAAATAATTAAAATAAAAATTTAAATTATACTAAATAATTAAAATAATTTATTTTGTTTCTCTCTCAACTCTATAATGATTGCTAAAGCTCTAAACAAAATAATAAGAGATTTTACATTATCTCTATTATGTCTCATCATATTTGATGTTGAATCACTGGGCTATCAAAGGTAATTTGACTCATGTACGCTAAAAGACTAAACCAAAGTTGTACCCCTATGTGTTGAAATAGCTAGTTGTTGAGGATGCTATTTATATTGATTATTGTAATTTGTTCTAAAATATATCTAATGCACACACTCGAAGCAATTTTTTTAAAACATAGTTCACCTCTAAAAAAATAACCACCTTATTGCCTATTAAAACAAACTAGACCATGGGTGGTTTGCGCAGGGCAAGAAGTATGGGCCCTCTTTCAATCAAGAATCAAAAAATTTATTTTATTGCCATGTCTAAGCCTTTTTTTTATATCCTCATGGATATGAAAAATATCATTTCTTTTTTTTTTATATTAAATGAGTTAAGTATACAAATCAAAGGAAAAAACTATAGTGATATTTCCAATCCCAAGAATTTTAGCTATAGAAAGTTATAAAGAGTAGTACTCGAGCTTTAACTATTTCTAGGGTCATCACTTTTGCTCTTGATGAATGTCCAAAGTTACAATCATTCCTAGTTCAATGACTTTGCAATATAAAGATAAAATGCACAAGCTATGGTCATATCCAATATTGTGACGCAGTATTATAGTGATTAAATATGTATTCATGATCATTCTTAGTGACGCAGTATTATAGAGAGACACAAGTTATGACATATTCTCATTGATATGATTTTGTGTTCTAGAGACAAAATATACAATAATGACCATTGCTAATGCTACAATAATTTAAAGCAAGAAAGAGACTGAATTCATCACTCACCCTTGAGTAATGACTTTGTGTTACATATACAAAAAGATAAATCTGTGACATTCCTAAAAGTTGTGAATTTCAATTTTAATTTAACACTTAGTCATTTGATTATATAAGTGTGAAACATGAGATTTAGGATTTATAGTTTATGGTTAGGGTTATAGTTTATGGTTTAAGGTTTAGGATTTAAAGTTTAGGTTTTATTATTTTTTTTTGTTTTTTTTTGAAATACACACTTTATTTATCATTTAGGCACACAACTCACAAGAGATTAAAAAGCTGACTAATTTCGGCCAGCCCACCAAATCCTATGCACCTTAATGATTCTATGCATAAAATACATAAAAAAACATAATGCCTACTAATTCCAAGCATACGAATACAACTAAAATCACCTTGCATTCCCGGACTTCAGAGTTGGTAGTTAGTTATTATGCGCACTGCGTTCTTTCCATTCGGATTTGTCCAAGCCTTTTGGAGGAAACTGAATGATGCACCATATTAAAACTATGCAAATATAAGATTATGCATGTGTGAGACTTGCAACATCAAGTGTCTGCCTATGACATTGCTATGCAATGGAATATATCTAAAACTGAATACCCATAAATCCACAAGTCCATATCTACGACACTTTGTCAATTCATTCTAACAACTGAATTTGACATTCTTTTGCTCCAATGATCCTCAAAAAAGTATCTCTTGGGTAAGAATGGTTCCTCCTCGAGCTCCAAGAAGTGGCAGTATGTTGCACCGACACAATATCAAAAAATATGCATGCATCAGTGTGCATGTGTGATGAGGTCTATCTCATAGTCTAATTATCTACACGTACAACCAAGCTAGAATACAAGTAAAATTACAAAATGCTATAAAGCTATGTCTTCTGGGCTTGGGAGTGTAGCATCGCCTAAAGTTTAATTATAAAAAACATTAGTGGGCCCCACTAAGAGATACTCATGGGTCAATTTGGACTCCTTGCATGCTACATACAGAACAACCAAGATTATGTGTGTGAGTATGTCATGATCCGTCTCTACAAGTACATGGTGCATACAAAGTCCAAAATACAAATAAGACTACAAACATAAACAACAAGATTGAATCTTTCGCTCCCGTGTGGCTGGTCTGGACTCCATTGCTTACTGGCCCTGCTTGGCGATGCTTCAGATTTTTCCATTTCTCCGAATATTCATGGATTCCCCGCTACTCCTTTTGGCGATAGTTGGGTGGCCGTCTATGCTACCTTATAGGGCTAGCGGGACCCACTCCTAGCTACTCCTAGGTTTACTCCCGACCACTTTGCTCGGTCTCGTCAGTTGTCTGAATGTTATCATCCCTGCTTGCTAGTGGGGCCCTCTACAAGCTGGTGGGCCATACTTCTGGCTGATTCTAGGACTGCTGGCCCCTCTAAATATTACACCAAAATGGACAACAATATGTGCACGTGTATTATGGTCCGTCGCTATGTGTGTGTGGTGCAACAATATTATGGTTTAGGAGTTTAGTAATTTAACTATTTAGGTATTTTGTGGTTTATAGGTTTTATTTAAATAATTAAATAACAAGAAAATTATTTTTATGATTTTTTCTCATTTTAAAGGTTATATCCATTGAAAATATTATAATTTTTAATTTTTTTCGAATGTTAATACAATATTTAATTATAATAATCATAAAAATTAAATATCATGTAAATTCAATATAAATAATTTTTTTGATTGATATTATAATACTGATCATAAAATAGATTAATAAACTATTATTAAAAAGATAGATATTAATTAAAATATACTTGCAAAAACTAAAATGATTCAAAATCAATGTAAAATATATTACTAAATAATAATTTTTTATTTTTAAATTTTTGATTCTTTTTATAAGCATATAAATTTTTTTGATGAAGATAAATTATTTACGTTATATTTGTCTCATTCATACATTCATTTTGCAATTAATATTTCTATGAAAATAAACTAATAAATAATTAAAATGAATATTAAAATTATAATGAATACTAATAAAAATTAGATTTATTATTAATTATTTAGGCTATACCGATTTAATGATTTAAGTATTTAGGAGTTTAGTGATTTAAGTGTTTAGGCATTTAGCAGTTTATATTTTTTATTTAAATTATGAAATAACAAAAAAATTATTTTTCAAAATTTTTATCAATTTTGAAGCTTATAACCTTTATAAATATAATTATTTTTAATTTTTTTTTCAAATGTGAAGACAATATATAGTTATAATAAACTTAATAATTATATATCATGTAAATTAAAAATAAACAATTTTATTGATAGCTATTAATAAACTAAATATAAATATAAATATAAAAATGATAAAAAAATAAATTAATAAACTATTATTTATTGATAGATATTTATATATTATTAATAAATACTTAAACCTTTAAGATGGTTTAAATGTTTAAGTATTTAAGGGTTTTGTGGTATTGAGGTTTAGGAGTTTAATGATTTAAGTGTTTAGGCATTTAGTAGTTTATAGGTTTTATATAAACAATAAAATAACAAAAAAATTATTTTTGTGATTTTATCTCATTTTCAAAGATGATAACCTTTAAAAATATAAAAATTTTTAAATTATTTTCAAATGTCAAAATGATATTTAGGTATAATAATCTTAATAATTATATATCATGTAAATTCAAAATAAACAATTTTATTGATAAATATTCTAATAATGATCAAAAAATAAATTAATAATTTATTATTAATAAGATAGATATCAATTAAAATATAATTACAAAACCTAAAATGATTCAGAAGCAAAGCAAAATATATTACTATATAATAATTTTTTGTTTTGAAATTTTTTTTTTCTAAAAGATTATCTATAATTTTTTGATGAAAAATAATTTATATAAATTATTTTTGTCTAGCTCAATTTATTTTGTAATTAATATTTATATATAAATAAACATATAAATTCTTAAAATGAATATTTAAAATTATAATGAAAAAAAATGTGATTTATTATTTATCATTTAGGGATAGTGTTTTAATTTAAATTAGATCTATCACCCTAATAATTTATTTTGTATTTAATAATTCTATAAAAATAAATTGATAAATATTTAAAATAAAAATTTAAAATTATATTGAATAAATATTAATATGATTTTTATGATTTATTATTAATGTTTACCAGTTTAAAGGTTTAAGTATTTAGAGGTTTTGTATTTTAGGAGTTTAGTGATTTATATTTTTAGTATTTAGTGGTTTATAGGTTTTATTTAAACAATGAAATAACAAAAAAAATATTTTTGATATTTTTTCACATTTTCAAAGGTTATAACCTTTGAAAATATAATAATTTTAAAATTTTTTAAAAATGTGAATACAATATTTAGTAATAATAATCATTATAATTATATATAATATAAACTAAATATAAACAATTTTATTGATTGATATGATATCAATTATCAAAAAATAATTCAATTACCCATTATTAATATGATAGATATAAATTAAAAATTAATTGCAAAACGTAAACTTATTAAAAATCAAAGTAAAATTTATTACCAAACAATAATTTTTGTTTTTAAATTTTTCTTCTTTTTATAAGCTTATAATTTTTTTTTGATGAAAAATAAATTATTTAAATTATATTTAAGGTTTACGGATTTAAAGTTTTAAGTATTTAGGGGCTTTTGTGTTTGGGAGTTTATAGATTTAAGTGTTTAGTCATTTAGTGGTCTATAAGTTTTATTTAAATAATGATATAACAAAAAAAATTTTTTTTCTAATTTTTGAAGGTTATAACCTTTGAAAATATAAAAATTTCTAAATTTTTTTCAAATGTAAATATAATATTTAGTTATAATAATCTTAATAAATATAACTCATTTAAATTCAATATAAATAATCACATTGCTAGATATTATAATAATGATAAATAAATATATTAATAAACTATTATTAATAAGATAGATATTATTTAAAATATATTTGCAAAATCTAAATTTATTCAAAATCAAAGTTTATATTACTAAATAATAATTTTTTTTAATATTTTGCTTTTTTTATAAGTTTATATTTTTGTTATTAAAAATAAATTATTTAAATTATATTTGTCTTCCTCATAATTTATTTTGTAATTTACAATTTTATTAAAATAAACTAAGAAATAATTAAAATAAATATTTAAGATTATAATGAATACAAATAAAATTGAGATTTATTATTTATTATTCAGGATATACACGTTTAATGGTTTAAGTATTAAGGTGTCTTGGGTTTTAGTCATTTAAGTGCTTATGCCTTAAGTGATTTTATCTAATTTTTGAAGGTTATAACCTTTGAAAATATAATAATTTTTAATTTTTTTTATGTGAATATAATATTTAGTTATAATAAGCTTGATAATTATATATAATGTGAAATCAATATAAATAAATTTATTAATAGATATTATAATAATGATCAATAAGAAAATTAATAAACTATTATAATTTAGAATGATATATATTAAAATATAATTGCCAAATCTAAAATTATTCAAAATTAAATTAAAATAAATTACTAAATAATAATATTTTGTTTTAAAAATTTTGCCTCTTTTTATAATCTTATATTTTTTTGATGAAAAATAAATTATTTATATTATATATGTCTCAGTAATAATTTATTTTGTAATTAATATTTCTATAAAAATAAACTGATAAATAATTAAAATGAATATTTAAAATTATATTGAATAATAATAAAAATGAGATTTATTATTTATTATTTAGATTATACTAATTTAAAGGCTTATGTATTTATTGGCTTCAGGGTCTAGTAGTTTAGTCAATAAGAATTTATGTTTTTTGTGGTTTATAGATTTTATTTAAAAAATCTAATAACAAAAAATTTATTTTTTTATTTTTTCTTATTTTCAAATGTTATAACCTTTTAAAACTTAATAATTTTTAAATTTTTTTAAAATGTGAAAATATTATTTTGTTATAATAATCTAGATAATTCTATATTATTTAAATTCTATATAAATAATTTTTTTATAGATATTATGATGATGATGATAAAATAAATTAATAAACTATTATTAATAAGATACATATTAAATAAAATTTATTTGCAAAACCTAAAATGATTCAAAATCAAAGTAAAATATATTAATAAGATAAAAATTAAATAAAACTATTATTAATAATATAAAAAATACAGGGTTAACAAATTATATATTTAGGAGTTTTGTGATTTAAGAATTTAGTGATATAATTATTTAGGCATTTAGTAGTTTATAGGTTTTATTTAAAAAATAAAATAAAAAGAATAATTTATGTTATTTGTTCTCATTTTTGATGGATATAACCTTTGAAACTATAACAATTTTTAAATTTTTTATAAATGTGAATAATATATTTAGTTATGAAAATCTTGATAATTATATATCATGTAAAATTAATACAAACAATTATATTGATATATATTATAATAATGATTATACAAAAGATTAATAAACAATTATTAATAAGATAAATATTGTTTAAAATATATTTACAAAACCTAAAATGATTCAAAATCAAAGTGAAATATTTTACTAAATATTAATTTTAAATTTTTAAATTTTTGTATCCATTTATAAGCTTATATATTTTTTGATTAAAAATAAATTATTTAAATTATATTTGTCTCAATATTAATTTATTTTTTAATTTATATTTCTATAAAAATAAACTAATAAATAATTAAAATGTATATATAATATTATAATGAATACTAATAAAAATGAGATTTATGATTTACTATTTACGGTATAACTATTTAATGGTTTAAGTTTATGGTGGTTTTGTGGTTAATGAGTTTATTGATTTATATGTTTACACATTTTGGTTTTATTTATTGATTTATAGGTTTTATTTAATCAATGAAATAACAAAAAATTTATTTTTATGAATTTTCGTGATTTTCAAAGGTTATAACCATTGAAAATATAATAATTTTTTCATAGTTCTAAAATATGAATACAATACATAGTTATAATAATCTTAATAATTATATTTGATGTAAATTCAATATACAAAATTTTATTAATATATATTATTTTGATGATCAAAAAATAAATTAATAAACTATTATTAATAAGATGGATATTAATTAAAATATATTTGCAGAAACTAAAATAATTCAAAATCAAAGTAAATTATATTACTAAATAAAATTTTAAATTTTTGAAAATTTGTTTATTTTTATAAGATTATATTTTTTTTCATAAAAAATAATGTATTTAAATTATATATGTCTCACTCATTATTTAATTTGTAATTAATATTTCTATACAAATAAACTAAAAAATAATTAAAATGAATATATAAAATTATATTGAATACAAATAAAAATGAGATTTATTATTTATTATTTAGGTTATATAAGTTTAATGGTTCAAATATTTAGGGGGTTTTGGGGTTTAGGAGTCTAGAGATTTAAATG
>JAREIK010000148.1:305718-364907 GCA_029783825.1 Sapria himalayana | reverse complement strand
CACAAAAATAGATGGATGGATAGGCCGAAAGATAGATAGACAGATAGAAAGATAGATAGACATATATATAGACACACATATTATAGAGAGATAACAGATAAATAGACACATAGATAGACAGACAGATAGACCAATATTTAGACAAATAGTTTGATAGACACACAGATAGACACACAGATAGACACACACATATATATAGACAGAAATATAGACAGATAGACAAATAAATAGATATACAAATAGAAAAATAGATTTACAGATAAATAGAAAAATATAGACGGATAGATAATTAGACAGATAGATAGATAGATAGATAGATAAATATATACATAGATATATAAGCACATAAATAAATAGATAGACACACAGACATATAGTAGATAGATAGAAAGAAAGAAGATAGATAGATAGACAAATAGATATATATACATATAGAAAGACACATTTATAGATAGATAGACGAACTAATAGATAAATAGAAAGTTAGAGAGATAAACAGACAGACAGATTGATATATAAAAAGATAGACAGAAAAATAGATATATAGATTGACATATAGATAGGCAGATTAACAGAAAGATAGATATATAGATAGATAAATAAATAATTATATAAATAGATGGATAGATATATAGATAGATAGACAGATAGATAGATGGACAGATAGACATATAGTTAGATAGATTGATAGATTGACAAACATATAGATAGATAGATAGACAAATAGAAACACATATAGATAGATAAATAGATAGACAGATAGAAATATAGAAAGATAGACAAATTGATAGACATATAAAAATAAAAAGAAAAAGACATATAGATAGATGAAGAGATAGTCAGATAGAGAGACTGTAGATATTTGGAAAGATAGGCGGATATATAATTTTAAAAATTGAAAGATAGATAGATAGAAGATATATTTATAGATAAATGGATATAGATAGATAAATAGATAGACAAATAAATAGACAAATAGATAGATAGATAGACAAGAAAGATAGACATGTAGATCGATAAATAGATAGTCAAATAGATAGATAGATAGGTAGTTATATAGATTGATACACAGATATATAAACAAATGGATTGATAGATAGTTTGATATATAGATGCACATATTTATAGATAAATCGATAGACTAATAGATAGACACATAAATAGATAGATCATTGATAGATCGATAGAAAGAAATATAGATAGATAGGTTGACATATAGATAAACAGACAGCTATACAGATAGACACACAAATAGACAAATTTACAAATAGATAAATAGATTGATAGAAAGAAAGATATATAAATAGCTAGATAGGCAGATAGACAGATAGACAAATAGATAGATGGGGAAATAGATAGATAGACAAACATATAAATAGACAGAGAGATTGACAGATAGATAAATAGATAAAAAGATAGATAGATGAATAGATAGATAGATAGATAGATATGCATATAGATAAATAATAGATAGAAATATAGATAGACAAACAGATAGCCATATAGATCAACAGACAGATGCACATATAGATAGACATATAGATAGACATGAAGATATACAAATATATAGATATACAAATAGATATATCGATAGAAATGCATATAGATAGATAGATAGAAAAATAGAGAGATAGATAGACATATAGATAGATATATAGATAAACAAATATATAGACAGACTGATTGATCGACAGATAGATAAACAGATAGAGAGATAGAAAGATAGCTAAATAGATAGACATATAGACATATAAAGAGACAGATACACAGAGAGAAAAATATATAGATAGAAAAACATATAGAAATATTTATAGATAGATATATAGATAGACTTATAAATAGACAGAATGATAGATAAATAGACTGATAGATAGATAAATATATAGATTGATAGTTAGAGAGATAGACTAATAGAGAAACATTCATATAGATAGATAGATAGACAAAGAGATAGGCAGATTTATAAAGATATAGATAGAAAGAAAGAATGATAGATAGATAGACAAATAGATAGAAAAATAGATAAATGAAAAGATATATAGAAAGATATATAACCAGATTGATTCACATATAGATAGACAAATAGATAGATTGATAGATTGACAGACATATAGACACACATTTTGATAGATAGATAGATTGATTCCAAATAGATAGACAGACAGATAGAGTGATAGATAAAACAAAGATATACAGATATATAGAGAAACAAATAGAAACAAAGATAGATAAGTAGATAGATAGTTATATAGATGGATAGAAATAATGATTGACAAATAGATAGATAATAGACACACATATAGATAGATAGATCGGTAGACAGATAGAGAGAAAGATAGACAGACACATAGATAAACATATACATCAATAGATAGAAAAATAGAGAGATATATATATATATATATACATATACACATAAAAAAAAGAAAGAAAGATGGATAGATAGACAGACAGATAGATAGACAGATAGATAGATAGATAGATAGACAGATAGACTAATAGATAGAAAGATAGATATACATACAGAAAAATAGATAGATAGATAGATAAGATAGACAGATAGACACATATATAGATATATAAATAGAAAGATAGATAGATAGACAGACAAGAAAGATAGATCTTTAGATATACAGACATAAAGATATATAGATAGATACACAAACAAGTAACAGAACATTAGACTTACAAATAGATCGACAAATTGACAGATAGATAAATAGATAGATAGACAGACAGATAGTCAAACAGATATACAAAGAGATAGATATATAGATTGAATGACATATAGATAGATATATGTACATATATAGATAGACATAAAGAGAGACAAATAGAAAGAGAGATGGATAGACAGACAGATAGATAGATAGATAGATAGATAATATAGGTGGGTAGTTAAATATATAGACTATTAGATACAAAGATAGATAGATAGACAGATGGATAGGAATATATATAGTGAGATATATAGACAAATAGATAAATAGATAGATAGATAGATAGATAGATATAATAGATAGATAGATACATAGATACATAGATAGACCAACACATAGATGGACAAATAGACAAATAGATAGATAGACAAATTTATTGACAGATAGATAGACAAATAGATAAACAGATAGACAGACAGATAAAAAGATAGATAGTCACATAGATAGATAGAAAAATAGATAGATAGATAATAGACAAATAGATATATACACTGCTGGACACTTAGATAGACATATAGATATACACACAAATAGACGGACAGATAGAAAAATAGATAGATATACAGATTGAATGATAGATATATAGATAAATAGGCAAACATATTGATAGACAGACAGATAGATAGATAGATAGAAAGATAGATAGATGGATAGAAAAATAGATAGACATACAAATAGACATACAGTTAAACATATAGATAGATAGACATTTTGATAAATAGATAGACATATACACACATAGATAAGCAAGCTGATAAATATATCAGTAGATAGACAAATAGTTAGGCTGAAAGATAGAGAGATAGATAAATAGATAGATAGATGCATAGAAAGACCAACAGATCGATGGATAGATAGACAAACTGATTGATTGATAAATATATGGATAGATAGATACATAGATAAGATATAAATAGATAGACATTTTTCATATAGATAGACAAACAAATAGAAAGATAGATAGACCTATAAATAGATAGATAAATAGACAAAGAAATAGATAGACTCACATATAGACATACAGATATATAGACAGATTGATAAAAAGATAGTCAAATAGATATATATATACATATTGAAAGATAGATATTTAGGTAGATAGATAGACATATAGATAGACAAATAGATAGTCATATAAACAGGTAGACAGATAGATACATAGACAAATAGCTAGATAGATAGATAAATAGTTGTATATATAGATTGATAGATAGACAGATAGATACACAGATAGATATAGATAGATAGATAGATATATAGATAGATAGATAGATTGACATATATATAGATAGATAGATAGATATAAAATCAGATAGATAGATAGACAAATAGATTGACAGATAGATAGATAGATAGTAATATAGGCACACATATTGAAAGACAGATTGAAAGATAGGTAGGTAGATAGAGAGAAAGATATATAGATTGACATACTTAAAGATAGACAGACAGATAGACAAATATATAGATACACCAATAGAAATACAGATAGAGAGAGAGACAAATAGATAGATAGGTAGATAGATAGATAGATTGGTAGATATATAAAAAGATATATAGATTGATAGATATATAGACACATAGATAGACCGACAAAAAGATGGAAAGATAGAGATATACACATAAACACACATATAGATTGATAGAGAGAGAGAGAGAGAAATATATATATATATATATATATATATATATATATATATATAGACTAACATATTGCCATAAAGATAGAAAGACATAGATAATTAGATAGATAGATAGTCAGTTAGATAGTAAGATAGACAGATTAATTGATATATAGATAAATAGATAGATATATATATATATATATATATATATATATATAGGTAGATAGATAAATAGATAGATTGATAGATAGAGAAATAGAAAGAAAGAAAGATAGATAGATAGATCGAAACATAGAGATATAGAAAGATAGATAGATAGACAAATCTATAGATAGATGCATAGATATAAAGATAGATAGAGAGATACATAAAGAGATAGATAGATAGATTGATAGATATATAATACATAGATAGACTAATATATAGATAGACAGATAAATAGAAAGATTAATTAATAGATAAATATACAAATTAATAGATTGATAAATAGAAAGATAAACAGATAGAAAGACACACAGATAGATAGATAAATAGAAAACCATATAGTATATAGATATGCATATAGATAGATAGACAAATAGATAGACACATATACAAACAGACAGCTAGATAGATAGATAGATTGGCAAATAGGCAGATAGATAGATAGATAGATATATAGACAGACAAATAGTCAGTTAGTTAGATAGATAGATAGGCAAATACTTATATAGATAGATGGATAGATAGACAGGAAGATAGACACTCATATAGATAGACAAATAGAATGATAGATATAAAGATATATAGATAGACAAATAAATAGTCAGTTAGAAACATAGATAGATAGACATATACAAGATAGATAAAAAGATAGATAGGTAGAAAAATAAACAAATAGATAGAAACACAGATAGAAAGACAACTAGATAGACCTATAGATAGTTAGATATATAGATGGATAGATAGACAGATAGAATGATGTATAGATAGACAGATAGAAAATGGATAGATAGATGGTTAGATAGTTCATTAGATATAAAAATATATAAATGGAAAGATAGACAGATAGATAGATAGAAAAATTGTTGCATAGATAGACAGATTTATAGATAAATAGATAGATAGATGAATAAATTGACGGATAAATAGTTAGATAGATTATCAATAGATAGATGGACAGATAGACAAATAGATAGATGGATAGATAGATGGATATACAGATGGATAGATAGACAGGCAAATAGATGTATAGATAGATGAATAGATAATTAGATATAATGATTGATAGATTGATGGATAGATGGATGAATTGATAGATAGATAGAATAGATAGATGGATAAATAAATTGTTATATAGATAGATAGATAGATAGATTGATTGATAGAAAAATAGACACATAGACATATAGATAGATATGTAGATAGAAAGTTAGATAAATAAATAGATAGTATATAGATAGACAAATAGATAGGTAGATAGATATATATATTAATAGATAGATAGACATATAGATAGATAAATTTATATATAGATAGTTAGATAGATAGATAAATTGATATAGAGATATATCGACAAATATACAGATAAATAGACATATAAATTTATAGATAAATAGATAGATAGATAGATAGTCAAATTGATAGATAGATTGATAGACCTATAGATAGACAGATAGACAAATAATTAGTATATAGATATATAGATATATAGATAAATAGATAGACAAATAGATAGATAGATTGATTGATTGTTTGTTTGTTTGTTTGATAGACAGATTGATAAATAGATTAATAATCAGATTGATAGAAATATTGATAGACAAATTGATAGATAGATAGATAAATATTTATAGACAAATTGATTTACAGATTGATAGATGGATAGATAAAGATTTATAGCCAAATTGATAGACATATTGATAGATGGATAGATAAAGAGATAGATATATGGATAGAAGATGGATAGATAAATGGATAGATAGTCGGAAAGCTAGATGGGTAAATAATTGGATGGATAAATAGATATATAGATGGATAAATTGACAAACAGATAGACAGATAGATGGATAGATAGACAAATCGATAGATAGATAGATAGATAGATGGATAGATAGATAGATAGACAAATAGATAGACAGATAGATAGATAAATAGATAGTCATATATATATATATATAAAGTTATAAATATAAATAGACATATAGTTAAACAGATAGTTAGACAAATAGATATACAGATAGATAGATAGTTAGATATATATGTAGACAGATAGATAGACATATATATATATATATATATAGTTATATAGTTATATCTATATGTAGATAGTTTGACAAAAAGAAAGATAGATAGATAAATTGACATATTTATAGATAGATTGATAGATAGATAGTTAGATAGATAGATATAAAGATTGATAGATAGATTTATAACTAGATAGATAGACAAATAAATATATAGATAGATAGATAGACAGACAGATAGTTAGATAGATGTATTGATAGATATATACATTGATAGATATAAAGTTTGTCAGACATATAGATAGATAGGTAGATAGATAGATCAATAGAAAAATAGATAAATAGATTGATAGGTAGATAGATAAACAGATAGATATACAAAAAGATAGACAAATAGATAGACAGATACATAGACTGATTGATAAAAAGATAGATATATAGATAAAGATATACACAGATAATTAGATAAACAAATAATTGGCATACATATAGATAGAAAAATAGACAGTTAGATAGAAAAATAGATAGACTCACAGATTGATTAAAAAATAGATAGATAGAGAGACGGATATATAAACAGATATATAGATAAATAGATAGACAAATAGATAGATAAATAAATAGATAGATAGATAGATAAGAAATTTTATCAATAAAATAAAATATTGATGGTTTTTCGATAGATTTTCGTCGAAAATTTTTCCAAACTAATTTTAGAATAATAGATATTCCCTAGCAAATTTTAGAACAATATAATTCTCTAGCTAATTATATTTTTTCCATAAGCTAATTTTGATCGTAATTAAGAGTAGTATTTAATATCTTTCGATTGAATATATACAGAAATTTCCTAGCTAAATTAGCGAGGGAAAAATCACTAGCTATTTCCATTCCAAAACTATTTTTACAATTTTGTTTTTTTACAAAGAATTTGATTACATTTTTAAATATTCTTATATTAAATTGAATAAAATCATATACTATAAACTATTTTCAATAATTATCAAAAAGTAAGAGAAATTAAAAATTATCTTGATACAATAGTTACATAGTTAAAAAAACATAACATAGGCATATAATCATTTAAAAATAAATCAGCATCCTCATCATTACCCGGTGCATTTGTGTTAGCCTCTCTCACGTGGTTTCTATGTTGGAACTCCTTATGCTATCTGCCACATCAAGGCTGATAACTATGCCTCCATATAGAACATCTACTATTACATTGCAATCTTAATTTCTGTAATCTCATCATTCCCTTCTTTCATTTCTTGTATTTCTTCCTTCAAAAGAGTAGTCTTCTGATCCTTCTCTTTTCTTTCTATCTCCATAAATACAAAATGTTCATTTGTTTCAATTTCTTGTTGTTCTATTACCTCATACATTATTACTATGACAGAAGAACTAGAAGCTTGACTACCTTAAC
The DNA here is from genome assembly GCA_029783825.1 of Sapria himalayana. NCBI lineage: Eukaryota > Viridiplantae > Streptophyta > Magnoliopsida > Malpighiales > Rafflesiaceae > Sapria > Sapria himalayana. The sequence goes on along the minus strand of JAREIK010000148.1, from coordinate 356,911 downwards.
AAAAGGCCACTCCCTTCGAGTCGATGCCGCACACTCCCTGCTTCTTTTGCCCTCCTATGGTCTCCAAATAGATAGGTTCACAGTTAATTGTTTGAAGATCCATAGAACCTTGAACTGGTTGAGAAGTAGCTATCACACATTCCTCCTCAAGGACTTGTGATAAAACAGAATAAAATATTGTGGTAGATATAAATAAAATAAATCAAATATTTTTCATTCCACACAACTTTCAAAATTTATAGTACATAAAATAAATAAATCAAATATATTCTAGTATTTCACTTGTTATATATATTACTGCAATATTTCTGATTATAAACTATAGTATTTTATGTACGTATATACTGAGTACATATATACTCAGTATATATTTACATATAATACTATAGTATTATACGTACATATACTAAGTATATATGTACGTATATACTGAGTATATATGGACGTGTATACTGAGTATATATGGACGTATATATTCAGTATATACGTACATATATATCGAGTATACATGTTCGTATAAACTGAGTATATACGCACGTATATACTCAGTATATACATACTTATATACTATAGTATATAAGTAAGTATATACTAGGTATATACATACTTATATACTATAGTATATACATTCATATATACTATATAGATACCTATGTATATACTCGACATATACATACATATTTACTATAGTATATATGTACTTATATATTATAGTATATACGTACGTATATACCCGGTATATATGTATGTATATAATGAGTATATAAGTACATATATATGAGTATATATGTATGTATATACTTGGTATATACGTACTTATATACTATAGTATATACGTCCGTATATATGTTTGTATATACGTATGTATATGCCGAGTATATATGTTCATATATACTGAGTATATATGTATGTATATATTGAGTATATACATACAATTAAACTACAGTATTATGTACTTATATACTCAGTATATATGTACTTATATACTATAATATATACATACATATATACTTTGTATATACGTACTTATATACTATAGTATATGCATACGTATATACTCCATATATGCATACTTATATACTATAGTATATACATACTTATATACTCAATATATACGTACATATATATTGTAGTATATACGTACGCATATACTGGAGTATTATATGTACGTATATATAATCACATAGCCTCAAATTACACACATTCACACACATGTACATTCATGCAAAGACACATACCGTCAAAGACAACAGAAGTAAATGAGTATATTCCTACGTATTAATTAAGTATATACTTACGTATATATTGCTACTGCTGCCACTGACAATAAATGTGGGGTGGGAAATGATGTTAATTGATGAACTTCTCTACCAACCATGCATTTTGAGATTGAGCAAGTTTTTGACGAGGCGGCAAGCTGCTTTTCTCAAAACAGGACCTGATATTCATCCCAGCACTCGCAACCTGTAAAAATCAGGCAAGGTTACATTTTTTTCTTCCGGTTGAATATAATTTTATGAAATCTAAAAAAAAATACACCACACTATACTAGCAGCATCATCATCATCCAAAGACCTTGTATAATTAGAACCAATCATTATAGAATCTACATCAATAAAACTTATTTCCTCATACATATACTATGTACCATGTGATAATTACATATCTACACAATTACTAAGAGACTATGTCTACCTCTGTCTATCTCTATCTAACTCTGTCTGCCTCTATCTATCTCTATATACCTCTGTCTGCCTCTGTCTGCCTATGTCTGCTTGGCTGGCCTAGACCAGAAATATCTTCATACCATAGCTTTGGGGAAGTCCTAATATTCATGGCTTTTATGGCTTGCATCCTTAAGCAATGCACTATGATGACCAGACTAGCACAAGCAATTATATATTCAAACATGTGTGTGTGTGTGTGTGTAAAGTGGTGTGTATGTGTGATAATATATACATGTCTATAAATAAATATATGCACCCACTTACATATATACTAGGTATATACGTACATATATGCTGAGTATATACATACATATATACCGAGTATATACATACGTATATATCGAGTATATACGTTCGTATTTACTAAGTATGTATTTACGTATATACCGAGCATATACATACTTATATAATGTAGTATATACATACGTATATACTCCATATATATGTACTTATATACTATAGTATATATGTACTACATACTTGGTATATACATAATTATATACTCTAGTATATACGTACGTATATACTACAGTATTATACGTACTTATATATAATCACATAGCCTCAGATGATACACACACATGTACTTTCATACAAATACAGATACCATCAAAGACAATAGAATGGAAATGAGAATATACGTATGTATATACCAAGTATATACGTACGTATATATTGATGCTGTTGCTGCTCCTGCTCCTGTTGGTGCTGCTGATAACAAAAGCGGTGTGGGTGATGATGCTCTACAGATGAACTTCCCTGCCAAACATCCATTTTGAGATTGAGCGAGTTTTTAATGAGGCGTTGAGCTGCTTCTCCCAAAACATGACCCGATATTCCTCCTGGCACTCGCGGCCTATAAAAATCAGGTAATGTTACATTTTTCGTTCCGATTAAATACATTTTTGTGAAATCTAATAAAATTACATGACACTAGACAAGCATCACCATCATCATTATTCTAAGACCTAGTACAATTAGAACTAAGCATTGTAGAACCTATAGCAAGAAAACTTATTTCCTCATACATATGCTTTGTACTATGTGATAATTGCATATCTACACAATTACTAAGAGATTTAAGACCAACCTCTATCTACATGGCTGGCTTGGACTAGAAATATCTTCATGCCACAGCTTTGGGGAAGGTCAAATATCAATGGCTTTTATGACTTGCATCAGTAAGCAATGCACGATGATGACCAAACCAGCCCAAGCAATTATATATTCAAACATGCGTCTGGGTGTGTGTGCAAATGGGTGTGTATGTTTGACAATATATACATGTCTACAAATAAATATATGCACCCACTTATGTATATACTCATCATATACGTACGTATATGTTCGGTATATATGTTTATATATATTCGGTATATACTTACATTCTATAGTATATTTTTACGTAAATACTATAGTATTATATGTACATATATATAATCACATAGCCTCAGATGACACACGCACATGTACTTTCATGCAAATACACATACCATCAAAGAAAACAGAAAAAAATAATATAGGGCCTAAAAAACACACATATAGGTCTCTCAGGCATGGTCAGCATCTTTTAGTTCTTTGTCCTCTGGTACTCCACGTAGATAGATAACATTGTTACACCAATGCATAGAGCATAACATAGTACATTTACAAACCAATAATGAACACAACATTATACCAATGATAAATAGATAGATTAGCGCTTGTAATACTAATGGACATTTGCTAGAAATTTCACACAACGAAATAATCATGAGCTTATTTTTAAATTACTGAATCAATATTACTCCAAGATTTCTAATGAACTACCCATCAAAATATTCTTTTGTGTTGCCCAGCTTCACGTATCAGTCCATGGTTAATTTTTTGAAAGTTAGAAAGTGCCAAACAAAAGGGAAATGGAAGTTGAAATGACAATAGGCTGCATGGTATTGAATTTTTTCACACCTGTATGTTCATTTAGGAATCGTAATGGCTATTAATATTTCAATAGTTTATTTCCACTAATCACTGATAAAAAGTAGTCACAGATCTAAATTGTGTCATTGTAGATCTACACAAAATAAGAGTGTCAAGAACAAACATGCGTTTGCGTGGGACAAGAATTTTTTCATTCATCTCACAGCTTCAGAAGCTAAGGTATTATTCCCAGCACCATGAGGAAAAGCCAAGCCTTTTACATACCTATAATAGGCTAAAACTCTACCCAAAATATTTGGGGACATACAAACATATTCACAGATATATAAAAATAGTAATTATATACATGAACAAACACAAATCTAAGTTGATAGTCATACAACTTCAACAAATATCTAAAAGATATCCAGCAATAATATTTAGAGAGAAAGAGAGTACAAAAATAAAATATTTCAGGAATAATGAAGATAATAGAAGCTCAGCCTCCTTTTAATCTAGCTGAAATTGGTAAATACGGGACCCATGCATTAGAAGGACCATGGCAATGTTTGAATGCTCTAAATCAAATTTTTTCGTGCGTCTCACATCAAATGTCCTACAAAGATTCATATATAGGTTAATCGACAAAGGAGAGAACAAGTGAAAATTGAGAATGTGTTTTAAAACCAAGCCACAACTCATTATCTATAGCTTTAAATATTTCATAAAATTTTTGAGGTTCAGGATTAGGTGGTTCATCCACGTATTCCATATTAAAGTTAGCACCAGTAACTTTAATGACTATTCTATGGTATGTGTTTGATGCTTTTTTACACCCAATCAAATGATTCGGTACCCTCATTTTGGTCAATATTTAGAACCATTGTACTTTCTCCATGATAAATCCAAGCAAAATAAATTGGTACAAAGCCATAATTAGCCAAATAGTATCTTATAGTATTTACATCATGAAAAGGAATAATCTGACACTTGCGATGATTACATGGACACTTAATTTTTTCTCCATCCATCCATCTCAATTGACTATATGCAAAAATTGATGAAATTTCCAAGCCTACTCAAAAAACTTTTATTCAAAATTTCTTTCATTAACCTTTTGTACATCCACTGACGATCTAAACTCATTTATCCTGTTTTACTTACAAATAATAATGCTCAATCATTATTTTGAATTAAACATTCAATTAATTCAAAATATACTAATTATTAAATAAAATTACTTACAGATAAATATTTAAAAATTAAATATCATGAATATAAGGTAATGCATTGCAAGAATCTACATGAATAAATAAAACAATTTTTAGCATGGTAAAGATTTATAGATATCACACTATTACTAGATAAAGGGATAAAAATATGCTAATGGACACAAAAGGAAAGCAAAGAAGAAAGAAATTTAAAGTTCCAAGGGGGAGACGAAGAGAGAGAGAGAGAGAGAGAGAGAGGGATGAGTGAGAGAGAGAGAGAGATATGAGGGAGAGGGAGAGAGAGGGAGAGGGAGAGAAATGGAAAGAGGGAGAGAGATAGAGAGAGAGAGAGGGAGGGGGAGGGAGGGATGGAGAGGGAGAGAGAGACAGAGAGAGGGAGAGGGAGAGAGGGAGGGAGAGGGAGAGAGAGACAAAGAGAGAGGGAGAGAGAGAGACAAAGAGATGGAGAGAGGGAGAGAGAAAGAGGTAGAGAGCGAGCGAGAGAGAAAGAGAGAGAGAGATAGAGAGAGAGGAGGGAGAGAGAGAGAGAGCAAGCAAGAAAGATGGAGAGCGAGAAAGAAAATAACAATAAAGAATGAGTGACACAAAAAAAAGAGGGATAGAGTGACACAGAAAGAATGAGAGAGGGAGAGAGAGAGAGAGACACAGAGAATGCCGTGTTAGAATGAGGAATTACATAAAAGAAGAAAAAATTGCCTTCTATACAAACCTTTCAAATACATCTTTTGTCATAGATAAATTCATATATAAGATTGAGGACCAAGGGGTGAGATTAGGTAAGAGTACGACCCTTATTTCAATAGCATGCTATATCTGACCAGCTGACACTCTAATGCTATGTGTTTACATATTGTTGATAGTATATCTTTTGCCATTTAATTTAAATTTAGTGCAACAAATGAGTATTATCCCATTTATAAATATGTTAGTATACATATAGTATATGTAGTTATAAATAGTTAAACATATAGTTACACACACACACACACATATATATATATTAATACAACTAGTTATATGTAGTTATACATAAATGCATATAAAGTTATAAACAAGTATATAGATTTACATAGTTAAAAATATAGTTATATTTATTTATATATAGTTATACAAATATTTATATATAGTTATACACATATAGTTAAACAAATGTTGTATGTTGTTATTCATGTAATTATAAATATAGATACATGTGGTTATACATATAGTTACACAATAGTTAAACTTATATTGATACATGTAGGTATATATATTTTGCAAATAATTTTATATATTTATACATATATTATGTATAGGTATATATATAGTAAAATACATTTTTATATAATAAAATATAAAAATGTATATTAAATATATGTTGAAAATTATATATTTAAATATAGTTATGTATAATGATTTTATAGTTATACATATAGTAAGATGCATTTATTCATAGTGATATGTTATTATACATATAGTATATGTAGTTATAAATTATTAAACTTATAGATATAGATATAGATAAAGATACACACACACACACTCACTCACTCACTCACTCACTTCACACAAGTAGTTATATGTAGTTATAGATAAATGTATGCAGTTATAATCAAATATATTGATTTACACATATGTATACATAGTTACATATATAGATATATTTAATTATATAGAATTTTATATAGTTATACAAATAATTATATATAGGTATACACATTGAGTTAAGCTTAATGTTGTATGTTGTTATACATGTAATTATATATATAGTTACATATATAGTTAAGCTTATGTTTATACATGTAGGTATATATATTTTTCCATATAATTATATATATTTATACATATAGTTATGTATAGGTATAGATATAGTAAAATAAATTCGTATATATTAATATATACGAATGTATATTAAATATATGTTGTAAATTATAAATTTAAATATAGTTATGTACATATATTTTTTTGTTATCCATATAGTGAGATATAATTATTTATAGTTGTATGTGATTATCCATATAGTATATATAGTTATAAATAGTTTTATATAGTTAAACATATAGTTATGTATATATATATGTGTGTGTGTGTGTGTGTGTGTGGTGTATATATTCATACTAGTCGTTATATGTATTTATACATAAATGTATACAGAGTAATAAACAAATATATAGATTTACTTATGTGTATACATAGTTACAAATATAGTTATATTTAAGTATATATATAGTTTTATATATAGATTGATTGACAAACAGCCAAATAGATAGATATTCACATAGACAGATAAATATATAGACCATATAGATATATAGACAAGTAGATAGATAGAATGATTGACAGATAGGTAGGTAGGCCCAGTAACTTCATTGTTATAATCATTGTAGTCATTATGTATGTCATCCTCATGATAATCATTCCATATATGAGTGTATATCAAAATAAACTATGACATACAGCATAAAATAATTATTATTATATCTAATAATGCTTTGAATAACAAAATTACCATTATTATGTTTGTCAACTATAAGAGATGAGCTAGTAGTTTAAATTTTTCATATTAGGTGTATGTATCATATAATTAACCCAGCAACACAAGTGAGAATAAAAGTTGTTTTCTCATGAATATAAAAAATAAAATTAATTAAAATACTGTACTATGATTGCTAACAACAAGAGTCTAGAAGTCTATATTTTTCATTTAGCCTAAACAAATTCTAAATGAATATAAGTCACCTTTGTAATTATAGCTACTTGATATTAGAGTCATATGGTGGCTACTAATACATGATATTCAATTATGTTAATAGTAGTGCAACGAAGATATTATTAATGATTTTGACTGTAATATAAATTTTAATTATAAAATTCTTGTATGTTTTATATAATATGATATAATATATTTATCTGTGTACACTCTTATCACTTGCATTGCACTCAAATACATATGTAATATTATTAACATGTTTATCAAATATAGATGATACTCTTCATTTAGTTTCATGGTTATTGATTTGGAAACTATATATCTAGAATATTGGTTCTTCAATTCAACTTTTGTTTGGCTGTCTATATAAATTCTAGGGTTAAGATGAAAGGGATATAAAATATATCAAGATACATATCAACTTGCATGAACTAAGCAGGAAACCTGAATATTTATTCAATAACAATTAACTAACATATTTACATATTATGATACTATGTATGATAGTTGTAGTCAGGCTCCAAATATGGACATAGATATAATATTCAAAGATGATATTTTTGTATTCAGTTAGCAAGAGAAAAATAACATGGTCATCTATTGAAAAAAATTAACTCAGTACATAGATACTAATTACTATAATATTATATCACATGATGATAAGAAAATGAAAATTTGAATTGATGGAAATTATACAAATCCACATATTCTATATTTTCTAAAATGATATGTGATCTACTAAGCTCTCCAATGTCTAGCATAGTATTGTAATCTTTTTTTTGTGGCTATAAATATTATTTTAGATAAGTGATCTAGACTATGATCCTATATCAGAAAAAATACTTGATATTTGAAAGATTTGGAAGATTTAAAGTTAAAATTCAATAAAAATTAAAAGAGTTATTGAAAGATGATAACTTATGTGACATTGAGGATATATAGGGCATCTCTAGTGTTACATTCATACTCACTTGATAATGATGATTTGATTCATACCATCACATTACAATCATGGACATAAAATGATGAATCAATCTATAATGATGCATGTTTTATATATTTCTACTTTACCTTATTCTAAGTATAATATTTTAAATTTTATTTTTTTTCATATAATATTATTAGTTAAGCTAAATATAAAAATTTTATTTTTATTATTAATTTGTTTTTAATTAATTTAATTTTTTAATTAATTGCACCTTTTACATATATTTTTATGATATATAATATTTTTAATGAATGAAAGTTAAAATTTTTTTTATAATGCATGCCCCTTATATTGTGATATAACATTTCACTATTTCTATAAAAGAAATTAAATTATTGTGCACCATATTGTTAATCTTATATTTGATAATTCAAAATTTGAAAATTATGTTATAAGACACATTTTTATGTTATGTCTAGGTATGTTTTCAAACATGCACAATTGAATTGTGACATATTTGAATGTTTATTTCTTGTTGTAATTTGTATATCCATTTAAGTGTAATGGGAAGCACATAAATTTAGAGATAAAAGTATTTTTATCAAGTAATGCATGTATACATCTTTCAAAGGTATTTGTGTGATTAAACAAATACTAACATACTGAATATCATAAGAAGTTTTAAATTAAAAGAGTTTGTGTATAAATAGAACTTCAATAACTGATTACCAATGAAGTTTTTGTGTTGTAAATATTTGTTGGAGGTCATGTCATGATATAATGATGAGTGTCTTCATTCAATGATGGTAAGACTCGAGTTTAAGACTTATCAGATGTAATGTTAGCAAATTTTAGGCATAAGGTTATGTAAATAATAATCTCTCTTAGATCTCGCCCTAAAGATATTATGCCATTTTATGCATTATGATCATTTTTTTGATATCATACTTATATTTTTAATGATTAATTAATGCATAGATTCATAATTTGAAACTTTTTTATGGCATATGCATGAGAGTGCATGCATATGCTATCATTTTCATAACTACTCTAAATTCATGCTACACTTTTATTTTGTACTTATATTATAGATAGACTAGATAGTTTAAAGAGGTAGATAGATAGACATAATGATAGATAGATAGATAAATAGATAGAAAGATAGATAGATATATAGATAAATAGATATACAGATAAATATTAGATAGATAGGTAATTTGATAGAAAGATTGACAAATAGACAGATAGATAAATAAATTTATAGATAGATAGATGGATAAATAGATAGATGGATAAATAGATAGATAGATAGATAAATAGATAAATAGAAAGATATACAAATAGATAAATTAATAAAGAATTAGATAGATAGATAGAGTGATGGATAAAAAGAAAGAAAGATAGAAAGATAGATAGATAGATAGACATATAGGTATATACATAGATAGATAAATAAATTGACAGATAGATAGACAGACAGATAGATAGATATATAGATAGAAAGATAGAGAGATAAAAAGATAGACATATAAATAAGTAGAGTAATAGATAGATAGACACATAAAAAGATAAATAGGTAAGCAAATATATAGATAGATAGACATATAGACATATAGTCAAATAGATAGATAGACAGAAAGACAGATAGATAGAGAGAAAAAAAGTTTAATTGAAAGAAATAAAAAAAGAATGATAGATAGAAAGAAAAAAAGATAGATAGATATATATATATATATATATATATATATAGAAAGAAAAAAAAGGATAGATAGATACATATATTGATAGAACGAAAAAATGGATATATAGATAGATAAATAAATATATAGATATATAGATAGAAAGACATAGATAGATAGATAGAGAAATAAATAGATTGATAAATAGATATATAGATAGACAGACAGATAAATAGATATATATATATATATATATATATATATAGATAGAAAGATCGATAGATAGATATATATGTAGAAAGTAAAAAAGATAGATAGACATATAGATAGATAAAAAGATATATTGATGGATGGACAAATTGAAAAATATATAGATAGTTAAATATATATACAGAAAGATAGATAGACATAGAGATAAATAGATAGAAGTACAGACAGACAGATAGATAGATAGATATATAGATTAATTGATTGACAGATAGAGAGAGAGAGAGATAGATAGATAGATAAATAGATAGATAAATAAATAGATAAATAGATAGATAATTAGTTAGATATATAGATAGATAGACAGATAGACAGATAGACAGACAGACAGATAGGCAGACAAATAGATAGATGGATATATATATAGATTGATAGATGGATATATATATAGATTGATAGATGGATAGATAGATAGATAGATAGATAGACAAATAAATAGATAGATAGATAGATAGATAAATAGACAGACAGATAGACAAACAGACAAATAGATCGATATATAGATATATATATATATATATATATAGACAGACAGATAGATAGAAAGATAGATAGATAGATATATAGATAGATAGATAGTCAGACAAATAGTTAAATAGATAAATATATAGAGAGATAGATAGTCATATAAACAATTATACAGATAGAAAGATATGCAAATAGAAAGATAGACAGATAAATAGATAGTCAGATTGATAGATTAACATTTTATAGAGTGATAGATAGATAGACAGATAGATAGATATATAGACAGATAGACATTAGATAGATAAAAAAATAGATAGATTAAGAAAATGATTGATAGGCAGACATGTATAAAGAGTGATAGATAGATAGATAGTAGAAAGATACAAAGATAGAGAGATACAAAGATAGAAAGTTTGATAGATAGATAGATAGACAAATTGATAGAGAGATAATAGATAGATAGACATATATAAAGATAAAAAGATATATAGATAGACAAATACATAGATACACATATATAGAGATAGACAAATAGACAAATACAAATACATATATAGAGATAGACAAATAGACAAATAGATAAATAGATAGATACATAGATATATAGATATATAGATAGACAGATAGATAGATAGATATACATATAGATAGATAGATAGATAGAAAGATAGACATATATACAAATAGACAGATAGACAGATAGATAGATGGATATTTGGATAGATAGATATTTTGATAGAGAAATAGATAAATCGAAAGATAAATAGATAGATAGATAGATATAGAGATAGATAGATAAATAAATAGACAGAAAGATAAATAGATAGTAGATAGATACACAGATAGAAAGGTAAATAGAAAGAAAATATATTGATAGATAGATAGATAAAATGATAGATTGATAATTGGATAGATAGATAGATATATAGTTAAATAGATAGATAGATCAATAGTTAGATAGATAGATAGAAAAATAGATAGGTATATAGATAGAGAGATAGTTAGTTAGACAAATAGATAGAAAGATAATCGATAGATAGAAAGATAAATATATAGACAAACAGACAAATAGATAGAAAGATAGATAATGAGATAGATAGATAAACAAATAGATATATAGATAGATAGACAGATATAGAGATATATAGATTTAAAGATAAATAGATAGACAGACAGATAGATAGATAGATAAAAAGATAGATAGATAAATAGACAGATAGATAGATTGGTAGGACAGATAGATATATAGAAAGATCGATAGACAAATAGATAGAGTTACAGAAAGATAGATAGATAGATAAGCACATATATAAATTCATAGATTGATAGACACATAATAGATAAATAAACATATAGATAGATAGTTAGATAGAAAGATAGTCAAATAGATATATAATTAGTTAGACATAAAAATAGATAGATTGATATATTGACAAATAGATTGATAGATAGAAAAAGATATAGATATATAGATAAATAAATAGACATATAGATAGATAAAGGTATAAATAGATAGATAAATATATGGATAGATTGATTGATTAATTGATGGACAAATAGATAGATAGATAAATAGATAGACAGATAGATAGATAGATAGACAAATTAATAGATAGATTGACCAACAGACAGACAGATAGATATATAGAAAGATAGATAAACAAAGAGATAAATAGATAGATAGATAGATTGATTGATATAGAGATAGATAGATAAACAGATAGATAGATATACATATAAATAATTAGATATATAGATAATTAGATAGATAGATATACAAATAGATAGATAGATAGAAATATAGACAAATAAATAGATAGATAGATAGATTGACAGATAGATAGAGAGATAAATAGAAAGATAGATCGATAGATATACATATAAATAATTTGATAGATAGATAGATAATTTGATAGATCGATAGATAGACAGATAGATAGATAGATAGACAAATAAATTGATAGATAGATAGATAGATAGACAAACAGACAGATAGATAGACGGACAGATGGATGGATGGACAGATAGATAGATAGTCAGATGAATAGATATATAGTTAAATAGATATATAGATAGATAGCCAGATATTTATTTAATCAGATATTCATATAGATAGGTATACAAATTGACAGATATGCAAATAGAAAGATAGATAGATAAATAGATAGTTAGATTGATAGATTAACATTTTTATAGAGTGATAGATAGACTGATTGATTAATTGATTGATTGATTGATATGTAGAAAGATAGACATTAGATAGATACAAAAAATAGATAGATTATCAAAATGACAGTTAGGCATACAAATAGAAAGAGAGATAGGCAAATAGATAGTAGAGAGATACAAAGATAGAGAGTTAGATAGATAGATAGAAAGATTGACAGATAGATAGATAGATAGATAGACAGATAATAGATAGATAAATAGATATAAAGATAAAAAGATAGATAAATAGATAGATACATAGATACATAGATAGATAGATATACAGATAGATATATATAGAGATAGACAAATAGATAAATAGATAATTTACATAGATATATAGATAGATAGTTAGACTGATATATAGATTGATAGATAGACATACATATAGATAGATATACAAATATGTAGAAAGATAGATAGACAGATATATATATATACACAAATAGATAGATGGACAGATAGATAGATAGATATTTAGATAGAGAAATAGATAAATAGAAACAAAGAAAGATAGATAGATATAGAGATAGATAGATAGATAAATAGATAAACATATAGAGAGATAGATATATAGATAAATAGATAGATAGACAGATAGAAAGATAGAAAAAAAAGAAAAAAAGATAGATAGAAAAAATGATAGATAGATTATTGGATAGATAAATAATTGGATAGATAGATATATAGTTAGTTAGTTAGTTAGTTAGATAGATAGAGAAATAAATAGATAGATTGAATGATAGATAGATAGATAGATATACAAATAGATAGAAAGATAATAGATAGATCGATAGATAGATAGACAGATAAACAGACAGACAGATAGATAGATAGATAGATAGATAATGAGATAGATAGGTATAAAAATAGATAGATTGATAGATAGATAGATTTAAAGATAGATATATATATAGACAGATAAACAGATAGATATATAAAAAGATAGATATATAAATAGAAGGACAGATTGATTGATAGGATAGATAGATATATTTATAGATTGATAGATAAATAGATAGATATACAGAAAGAAAGAAAGAAAGAATGATAGATAGATAGATAGATAAGCATATAGATAGATTCATAGATTGATAGACACATAAAAATTTAAATTAACATATAGATAAATAGATAGTTATATATAAAGATAGACAAATAGATATATAGATAGTTAGGAAGAAAAATAGATAGATTGATATATAGACAAATAGATAGATAGATAGATAGATAGGTAGATAGATAGATAGTTAGTTAGTTAAATAGACATATAGATAGATAGATAGATAAATATATAAATAGATAGATAGATAAATATATAAATAGATAGATAGATAAATATAGATAGATACATTAATTGATTGATAGACCAATAGATAGATAAATAGATAGACAAATATTTAGATAGACAAATTTATAGATTGATAGACATATAAGTAGACAGATAGATAGACATATAGATAGTTAGTCAGATAGTTAGATAATCAAATAGTCATATGGATAGATAGATAGGTAAATAGATATACACATATACAGAAAGAAAAATAGATAGAAAGATAGATAGTACTAAAAATTACAATAAATTGACCAAAATACTGATCATAAAATTTGTTCAGTAATTGCTGTCCAAAGCACAACCAGTTAGCGGCCAATAAAGGGTATCGAAAAAAAAATTATGTCGACCAAATTTACGACAAAATACCGACCATAATTATTGACCAAATGGTTTTTGTTGGAAATTATTCTGTAGAGTTGTTATTGAGTATATTACCGACCATTTAACGACATATCATTATAATTGCTCAATATAGTGTTTTTCAAATTATTTATGGCTTCATACATACCGACCATATACCTGATCAAATATATATGTCAGTAATTACTAACCAATTCACGACTAATTTAGAAAATTAAAGAGGTACATCGGAGAAAAATACTTCCGACCAAAGTTCCGACCAACTACCGACCATATATTACTGACCAAATATATTTTGTCGGAAATATGGTCTTGTAAATTAGGAGGGAATTAGCGAAAAATATTTCAAAAGATTACCGACCATTTAATGACTGAAAATATATTACAATTAAAAATGGTCGATAAAGTAGTTATTCAATATATTTATAAAGTCATAATTACCGATCAACTACTGACCAAATATTTAGGTAGGTAATTATTGACTATTTCTCGACCGAAAATGACCATACCTCCCGACCAAATATTTTTTGTTGGAAATTGATCCGTAAATTAAGATGGAAATAGAAAATAGAAATTTCCAACTAATTACCGATCATTTAATGACCAAAAACATATTACCATTAAAATTGGTCGGTAAATTAGACTTCCAAATACTGATAAATTTATTCTCACCGACCTTTTGCCTACCATAATTTTGGTCGGTAATTCAATGTTTTAATTTTTTAATTTCAAAATCATTTGCTAAATCATTATAACATTAAATCATCGTAACTCTGCTATTTTTCCGAATCTTAGCCAACTGTAAGCATGAAATCACATAAATTTGATATTTCTTCTGAATCCTGGTATGTTTTTCTTTGTTCTTCTCCTTCAAATTGCTTATATTCTCATCTCCATCTCTCTGAATTATACATATACATTTAAAATTTCATTTTTTTGTATATTCAGGTATTAGGTTTTTTTCTCCTCCTAATTTATTAATTTTTCCTTCGATTTCATTTAACATAACATGATTTTGACTCGACATAATTAATTAATCTATAATTTTTTATTTTTTTTAAATTTGTTCATCTACTATTTATATTTTTAGGGTTTTAGTGATTTTGATTTCTATTACATGATGTTGCATCCGAATAATCTTAATGTTAATGGTTTATATTTATATAATCATATGACATTAGGTATGAATGTCTATACTTTAATATATATTATAATTTATGGTAAATCAAACTTTTATTTAATATTAATCTTAAATAATGTCTATAATAGTATATATAAATGTTTATACATTTATATAATCGATTGATATTATGTATAAATGTCTATACTTTAATATATAATGACTTATTATATTATAAATACACATCGATATGTTTAAATAAACATATAATTTTATATTTAAATATTTATACATATGTATTAATGTTTATAAATATCTATACAAAATATACATTAAACTATCCATTTATATATTTTCTTATATAACAATTATCTAATATTAAATTATTATACAATTTGTATAACTATATATAAATATTTTTATAAATAAATAAATGTATATATAATTATATATAACTATATTTGTAACTATATATACATTTATGTATATAGTAGTATATAAAAAAGTATTTTAGGATATCTATACCTATACATTACTATATGTATAAATATATAAAATTAAATTAACAAATAATAAACATACATGTATAAATATATGTTTAACTATATGTGTAACTAAATGTATAACCATAAGTAACTATATTTATAAATACATGTATAACAACATACAACATTATTTTAAACTATTTGTGTATAACTATATATAAATATTTGTATAACTAAATAAATGTCTATATAATTATATAAACTATATTTGTAACTATATATACATTTATGTATGAATATAATTAAAACAAAATAGTTTTAATAACGTTGTTTATATTTATGTATAACCACTTATAACTACTTGTATAAATATATCTATATATAACTATATGTTTTATTATATATAACTATTTATAACTATTTATATTATATGTAAAATAATATATAATTATAAATAATTGTATCTTACTATGCGTATAACTTTAAAAGTTTTATGCATAATTATATTTAAATATTAAATTTACAACTATATTTTTGTATATAGTTGTATATAAAAAAAGTATTTTACTATATCTATACCTATACATTACTATATGTATAATTATATAAAATTAAATGAACAAATTTATAAACCTACATGTATAAATATACGTTTAACTATATGTGTAACTATATGTATAAACACTCGTAACTATATTTATAATTACATGTATAACAACATACAATATTATTTTAAACTATATGTGGATAACTTTATATAAATATTTGTATATTTAAATAAATGTCTATATAATGATATATAACTATAATTACAGAAAATTGCGTTTGTTAAATTAAATGAATTTTTTAACTAGTCATGTAAGATGATCATGAATGGATGTACAAGGGTCGAATAGTCAATGGAATATTCTCTAATGAATGGGGGCATAAAGTTGATGAATTTTTTGAGTTTGCTCTAAGGCGTCTTGAGTGTGTGAATGGTGGTATAGATATCCGATGTCCTTGCACTTTATTTAAATGTTAGAATAAAAAGTTTTTTAATGTTGAGGTTGTGAAGATGCTTTTGTATAGAAATTATTTTGTGATAGATTACTATGTTTGGATTTACCATGGTGAGAAGCAAGTCCACCAGAGGTGTATGAGTTCAATATGGGTGTCAGTATATGAAACTGATCAGATGGTCTCAGATAATATTAAACATACTACATACTATAAAATGGTTTTTGATGCTGCTTGTCCTGGATTCAACCCGTAAGAGCAACCCAATGACGAGGCAAAGAATTTCTATGATATGATTTGAGCTAGGGATAAACCTATATATGAGGAAAATTCTAAGCATACTCAACTTTCTATAGCTGTGAGAATGTTAGAAATAAAGTGCAGCCATAGGTGTTCATAGGGATAGTTTGATGATATGTGTAAATTCATTCTAGAATTATTGCCTTTGGGTTTCTATAGCATGAAGAAGTTAGTTAGAGCCTTGAGATTACCAGTACAACTCATTCATTGTTGTGTGAACAACTGAATGATATACTAGGGTGATAACATTGACCTTTACAGTTGTAAAATAGGTGGGCATGCTCGGTACAAGGAAAAGTTTATGGGTTTTTGAAATAGATTATATATACGTAAATTGAAGGTGTTGTATAATAAGATGAACTATTTTCTAATAACACCAAGGTTGTAGAGATTGTATGCATCAACCGCAATAGCTAATAAAAAGAGGTGGCATTCAGAGCATCATATGGAGGATGGTAAGATGTGTCACCCTTCTGATGCCCCTGCTTGGAAACATTTTGATGGGTATTTTCATGATTTTTCTTCTAAAGTTTGAAATGTTAGCCTGGGTATATTTGCAGATGGTTTTAAGCCGTTTAATCAATCTGAATAGCAATATTCTTTGTGGCATGTGGTGGTGACCCCATATAATTTTCTTCCAGACTTATGTATGAAGGAGGAATTTATATTTTGACTGTGTTAGTGTCGGGGCCTGCGAATCCAAAGGGGGCGATAAATATTTTCTTGCAGCCATTAATAGCGAAGTTGAAAGTCCTTGGGGGTGTTGGGGTTCAAACTTATGATATTTTCAAATAGTAAAATTTTCAAATGTGTGCTGCCCTCATATGGACCATAAATGACTTTCTAGCATATTTTATGATGTCTAGGTGGAGTACAACTAGTATGTTGGCATGTCCTCATTTTATGGAAGACTTTGATACTTTTAGATTATTTAAGACCAGAAAATAGTCATAGTTCGACAACCATCAGATATTTTTGCCCATTAATCAATAGTATCGATGTAATGCCAAAAACTTCATTAAGAAAAGAAAGATTACTAAACAATTCATGGCGGTTAGATTTGGGGATGATATTCTATGGGAATTTAATAAAAGAGGGTTGAGGAAGGTGATACATGCTGATGCTGAGGTTGTGAATGCAACTATATCTAAGACTTCTTGGTGGAATAAGAGAAGTATTATTTGGGATCTTCTCTACTACCGTGAGCACTAGCTCAGGCACAATCTTGATGTTATGCATATCGAGAAGAATGTTTTTGACAATATTTTCAATATAGTATTTAACATTCCAGGGGTAACTAAGGACACTTACAAGTAAAGAGATAAGTTGAATATATATTATCGTTGTCCTTAATTTGCTAAAAATCTTGTCACCAATAAATATCTTGATGTGTCTTTTGTTCTGAATAAATCACAGAAGAAGGTTATGTTGGAGTGGGTAAAAAAACATAGATTTCTAGATGGGTATGGTTCTAATGTGGGTAGATGTGTGGATGCGAAAAAAATTAAGATGTTTAGCATGAAAAGTCATGATTGTCATGTATTAATGCAAAGGTTGTTACCAATTGCTCTTCGAGAATTCTTGCCTAATATAATATGGGAGCTAATAACTAAGGTTTCTTTATTCTTCAATAAACTAACTTCTTCTTCATTGACTAATGAGGGGTTGAGGAATCTGTATGAACAAATTCTATTTATCATATACAATCTTGAGACAAATAAATAGACAAAATGATAGACAAATATATATGTAGACAGATAGACAAATAAACAAATAAATAAATAGTTAGATAGATAGATGAAAAAATAGATAGATAGATAGATAAATAGATAGATAGACAAAATGATAGATAGACATATAGATTTACATATAGATACATAAATAAAGAGACAAATAAATAGACAAATAGAAAGTGAAATAGAAAGATAGATAGAAAGATGGATAGATAGACGGATAGATAGACGAGTTGATAGAAGGACATATAGATGGATAGATAGATGCATAACTTGATAGATAGATAGATAGATTAAAATATATATAGATAGATAGATAGATTAAAATATATATAGATAGATAGAAAGACCGACATATAGGCAGATAGATAGATAGATAGATAGGTAGATAGACAGAAAGATAGATAAATATATTTATAAAGAGATTGATAGATAGAAAGATTTTAAGATTGAAAGAAAGAATTATAGATAGTTTTATAGATAGAAAAGTAGATCGTTTGATAGACAAATTAATAGATAGATTCATTGATAGACCAATAGATGGATAGATAGATAGAGAGATAGATAGATAGTCAAATAGATAATCAAATAAATAGATAGATATTTTGATAGAAAGATTGATGATAGATAGACAGACAGATAAGTATACACAAAGATAGAAAGATAGTTAGATAGACATATAGATAGTCAGAAAGATAGACACATAGATAGAAAAATAGATAGACAGATAGATATAAAGATAAACAAACGGATAAACATATAGATAAACTGATATATACACAAAAACTTAGATAGCATAGATAAATAAATAGATATATAAATCAAAAGATACAAAGATAGATAGAAAAATAGATATACAAATAGATAGAAAGAAAGGTAGATAGATAGATAAATAAATAGACAAATAGATAGACAGATAGATAGACATATAGATAGACATATAGATAGATAATTATATAGACAGATTGATAGACAGATTGATAAATAGATATAAAGACATATATAAACACACACACACACACACACACACACACACACACACATATATATATATATATATATATATAAATTGATAGATAGATTAATAGACAATGTGATAGACAAATATATAGTTAGATAGTTAGAGAGATAGATTGATTGATAGAAGGAAAGATAGATAGGCATATAAGTAGATAAATGTTTATATAGATACATAGATAAAAAATAGATATATAGATAGATAGATAGGTAGGTAGATAAATAGATAAATATATAAATAAATAGACAGACATATAGATAGATATATACAAATATAGGTAGATATACAGATTAACAGATTGATATATAGATTGTTAGATAGATATAGAAATAAAATATAAACATATATAAAGATATCTAGAAAGATAGATAGATATAGCAAAAGATTGATAGATTGACATATAGAAATAGACACATAAACATGAAGACACATAATTCCAAAGACATATAGTCAGATAGATAGTTAAACATATACACATATTGAAACATAGACAAATAGATAGATAGATATATAAATAGATATAAAGATAGAAAGATAGATAGATAGACAGATAGAGAGATTGATAGATAAACAGACAGACAAAAGATAGATAGTTAGACATAGACACATAAATAGTAAGATAGATATATATACAAATAGATAATTATTCTAATAGATTAATAGATAGATATATACTTTGATACTTAGATAGATAGATAGATGAATAGTTAGACAATTAGACAACTAGATGGATAAAGAATTAGATAGATAGATCGACATATAGATAGACATATTGATTGATAGATTGAAAGATATATTGATAGATAGTCATATAAACATATAGATTAATATATAGATAGAAAGATAGAATAATAATTGATACATATAATGATAATAAGATAGATTACATTATAGACAGAAAGACATATTGATATATAGATAGATAAATAGATAATATATATAGACAGATAGACATAGGGATATATATATATATATATAGAAAAAGATAGTTAGACATTTCCATAAATAGATAGAGAGAATGATAAATAGATAGATAGATAGGCACGGAGAAATATAAACAAATAGAATGGTAGATAGATATACAGTTATACAGATAGACATATAGAGAGATAGATAAAAAGATAAATAAATCGATAAATTGATAGACAAATAGATAGTTCGATAGATAGATACATATATATATATATATATATATATTTACAATTAGACTGATAAATATATAGACATAAAAATAGATAAATATATAGATAGACACATAGACTCAAAAACTAATCGACTAAAATAAAAAGAAAGATAGATAGACACATAGACTCATAAACTGATAGACTGATAGGCTAAAAGATATATAAAAAATATAGAGAGATAGATAGATAATAGATATATATATAGCCAGATAAATAGACAGACAGATAGATAAAAAATAGATAGATATACTTATAGTTATATAGACATATAGATTGGTACATATATAGACAAATAAATAGATTGAAATATGGACAAATAGATAGATTTGATAGATAGATAGATAGTTAAATAGATAGATAAATATATAGACAAATATTTAGAAATGTAGATAGATAGATAGATAAGCAGATAGAAAGATAGACATATAGATAAATAGATAGATAGATAAATACATATTTAGATAGATAAACAAATATATTGATTGAATGATAGACATATAGATAAAAATAATGACAAATACATAGATATAAAGATATAAAGATATATAGATAGATAGATATTTATTTAGGGATAGAGAATGACTAATAGAAAAATAAACAAATAGATAGATAAATAGATAGATATACACATTGACATATATATAGATTGATAAATATATTGCTTTATAGAAAGATAAATAGATAGATAGATAAAGTGGTAAAATTATATACACATTGAAAGATTAACAAATAGATAGAATGCTAGAAAGATACATATACATTTTGATAAATATATATACAATTAGATAGATAGATACAAAGATACACTATAAATCAAATAGATAGATATATAGATAGATGGATATATAAAAAGATATACAGAATGATAGATATATAGATAGACAGATTGCAAGATATATATATATATAGACAGTTAGATAGATAGACAAATAGATAAATATATAGTTTGATAGATTGATAGATATACAGATAGACTAATAAATAGATAGAAAAAAATTCAAATAGATAGATAGATAGACAAATAGATTGATTGATAGATTAATAAATAATAGATAGATAGACATAGATAGAAAGATAAATATAGATATAGATAGATAGATAAATAGACACAAAGAGAGATGAACAAAGATAGATAGAGATATCTAAAGTTAGACTAATAAACAAATAGACCTAAAAAAAATAGATAGTAATATAAATACATTATAGATATAGTAATGTAAATCTTATTACTATATATATTTTTGATATTGTATTTTTATATGTTTGTATAAATCATTATGATTTAATATGTTTAGGGTTTGTATTTTTGTTTCACTTAATATCATTTAACTAAAATTGATATCTAATAAAATGTATATTTGTTAAAATTCATGTTATGAATTTCAAAACAAATAACAATATGTTTGTGTAATAAATATTATAAAAAATTTCTAAAATATATATGTGATGTAGTTTTGATTTACAAAGATAAAACATTAAAAATAAATTTTATTTACCAAATAAAATTTCCACCTCATATTACGCAATATGTTATATTTATTTTAAATAAACAATGTTTAAAATGTCTCTATTAATTACAAATAAAAACATTGTAGTGTTGTTAATTTTTAAAAAAATTTAAAAATAATTATTTAAAAAAACAAATTCGTATATTTATAAGGTCATTTATTTATTTTGAAAAAAAAAATAACTTGTAGAAAAATTTATTCATGTATTTATATGATGATATGTTTTGTTTGAACATAATTAAAAAAATAATTGATTTTTTACAAAACATTAAAGACATGTATTTATATGCACTACATTATAATTGTTTGAATTTTAAAGTTTTTAAAAATTTATTAATAACAATAAATAATAGTTAGAAATTTTTCATTGACATTAATATTTGAATAAAAAAGTCATATAGAAAAAAAACAATAATATCTATTTATAACCAATATTTTAATAATTAACATAATTGTAAAACAATATAATTTACAAATATGTCATATTCATTTATTTATATGACTATAATGATAGTAATTTTATTATAAATTAAAAAAAACTATTTGAATAAAATAGAAGCTCATATATTTAATTTATAATTTCATTTTATGCATTAATATACTTCACACACACTCACCCACCCATACACACACACACACACACATTTATTTTAAATATAAATAATTTACAATATTTTTTATAAATAGTGTACAATATATAATATTTTATTTTAATTAAATTTTCAAAATCATAAAACTTTAAATACATTTACATCACACACACACACACACACACACACACACACACACACACACACATATAATTGTTTCATGTGTAACTTTAAAAATACATTGCATATATAGGTATATGTGTGTGTTTGTGTGGGTGTTCAGTAGTATATGCATTCATACAAGTATATGCACACTAATTTGAAAATGTAGATACATGATTGAATATATACTAAAGTACAAAAATGTGTATTATGATATATAATGTATAGTAATATATATGGATGTATAAATGTGTGTGTGTAGGTCAGTGTAAATGCACATATATATTTATGCATATATATGTAAATATTAACATTATTTTTGAGAAGAAAAATACTTGAGCACATAATTATTAACATGTTCCACAATTCGTGAGAGCGCGAGCAAAAAGTGACATTATTGCAAGATATTCTAATCTCCCATCTATAACACTTTGCCTCATATTTTGATCAGAGTACTACTTGCAAAGATAAGGTTCAATAATATAATTTGTTCGAATAAAAAAATCTATCTAATATCTTCTTCAACAACTCTTCTATCTTTTTTTCTAGTCTTGCTAAGTATTTTAAATTTTTATTATAAGTACATTTCTTATCTAATATCTCTAGTTCAAACTATTGTAATAGTAAAATCCATCAAATCAATCTAGGCCCGATATCTTTCTTTTCTATGAGATATTTGATTATAGGATATTTAATATTTACTATGGCTTTGGTTCCCACTAAATATGATATTAACTTGCCAAAAGAAATGATTGTTTAGACAAGTTCTTTCTCTATAGTGGTGTAATTCAATTGTGCTTTTGAGAGTGTGTTGTTATCTTAGTTTATGATAACTATTTATAAATATTTGTATAAAATATAAAACTTTTCATAATTATATTTAACTACATTTGTAACTATGTAAACCATTTTTATAACTATATTAATAACTATATATAATTATTTTTTAACTATATAATATTTTATAACTAAATGCATAATTCAATATAACTATATTTTTAACAAAATATATCATATGTATAATAATATATAACTATATATAATTGTAATTTACTATATGTATAACTATAAAAATGTTATATATAACTTTATCTTTAACTACATACATATTTATACCTATATGTGTATAACTATATATAAATATTTGTATGGCTAAGTAACACACTATATAATTAAATATAATTATATTTGTATCTATGTATACATATATGAATTCATATAATTAAATCTATCTATTTAATTATAACTTTGTATATATTTATGTATAACTACTTATTACTACTTGTATGAATTTATCTATATATAATATATCTCTTTTTTAATTATGTATACTATAGGTATAAGAACATATAGAGGTTGACCTATCTATATGGTGACCATCTCTTGAGGTCTATTGATTCTGTTTCTTTCTCTCGTCTGATTTCTTTACTACCATACGACAAAGGATTTGAGATTTAGTGAAAGAAATTGGATTTACGTTCACAAAGCTATTCAGTAGGCTGTTTGCCAATAAGGAGATGAGGATTTTGATACTAGGTCTTGATGCTGGCAGAAAAATAACCATTCTATATAAGTTGAAGCTTGGTGAAATTATCACCGCAATTCCTACTATTTTTTTCAATGTAGAGACTGTCAAATACAAAAGCATCAATTTCACTGTGTGAGATTTTGGGGGTTAAGACAAGATTCGCCCTTTTTAGAGGGATTACTTCCAAAATACCCAAGGTCTCATATTTGTGGTAGACAACAATGACAGAGATCGTAGTTGAAGCCAGAGATGAGTTGCATAGGAGGATAACAAGAAAAAACTTCAAGATGCAGTTTTGCTGGTGTTTGCCAATATGCAAGATCTTCCCAATGCGATGAATGCAACTGAAATTACTGACAATCTAGGACTACACTCTTTTCTCCAATGCCATTGGTAGATTTAGAGAAATTGTTCTACCTTTGGCGAGTGCCTGTACGAGGGTCTTGATTGGCTTTTCAATTACATTGCCAGCAAATCATAAACAATATAAGCAGGATGAGGTAAACTTTGTTGACATATCTGGATGTTGACCTATTCTCTTCCTATTTTGCTTGAGTTTTGTTCTGTTATGTGGATGGAATCATCTGTTATTATGGGGATTCAAATTATATTTATATTTATATATTGGATGCCTGAAATACAAGACCACAATTACTTTATTCTAATCTGTTGTAAGCTGAACTTGTTTGTTTTCTGGTTTGTGTCTTTTTGCCATTGGATCCCAACGGTATAAAAACATATAGCTATAAATAATTGTCTTTGACAATATGTATTACAATAAAAGCTTTATACATAACTATATTTAAATATATAATTTACAACTTATATTTAATATACATTTTTATATTTTAGTATTCTAAAATATATTTTACTATATCTAGTCCTATACATAACTATATGTATTGATATATAAAATTATATAAATAAATACATATACCTAAATGTATAGACATATGTATAACTATATGTGCAACTATGTGTATAATCACATGTAACTATATTTATAATTACTTATATAATAACATACAATATTATATTTAACTATATGTGTATAACTATATATAAATATTTGTATAACTATATATAAATAATTGTATAACTATATAACACTATATAATTAAATATAACTATATTTGTACGTATATATACATATATGTAAATCTATATATTTATTCATAACTTTATATATTTATGTATAACTATTTGTATGAATATATCTATATATAGAAAAATGTTTAACTATATAAAAATATTTATAGCTATATATATTATATGTATAATAACATATAACTATAAATAATTGTATCTTATTATATGTATTACTATAAAAGCTTTATACATAACTATATTAAAATATATAATTTAAAACTTATATTTAATATACATTTATATATAATAGTATTCAAAAATGTATTTCACTATATCTATACCTATACATAACTATATGTATTGATATATAAAATTATATAAATAAATATATATACCTACATGTATAAATATAAGTTTAACTATACATGTAACTATATGTATAACAAAATGTAATTATAATTATAATTACATGTATAACAACATATAACATTATGTTTAATCATATGTGTATAACTATATATACATATTTTTAAAACTAAATAAAACCTTATATAATTAAATATAACTATATGTTTAACTATTTATACATATATGTATACATATATGTAAATCTACATATTTGTTTATAACTTTGCATATATTTATGTATAACTAAATATAAATACTCATGTGAATAAAAATATTTATATAACTAGATGTTTAACGATATATAATGTTTTATAACTCTATATATATTATATGTATAATAACATATAACTATACAAAATTTTATATTATTAATATATAACCCATATTTAAATATATAATTAACAACATACATTTAATATACATTTTTATATATTAGTATAAAAAATGCATTTTAGTATATCCATACGTATACATAACTATATGTATAAATATATGAAATTATATGAACAGATATATATACATACATGTATAAATATAAGTTTAACTATACGTATAACTATATGTATAACCACATGTAACTATATTTATAATTACACGTATAACAACATACAACATTAATTTTAAATTACACGTGTATAACTATATATAAATATTTGTAAAACTAAATAAAACTTTATATAATTAAATATACCAATATTTTTAACTATTTATACATATATCTATACATATATTTAAATCTATATATTTATTTATAACATTGTATATATTTATCTATAACTAAATTTAACTACTCATGTGAATATATATATATATAACTAAATGTTTGACGA
Source organism: Sapria himalayana (assembly GCA_029783825.1). NCBI lineage: Eukaryota > Viridiplantae > Streptophyta > Magnoliopsida > Malpighiales > Rafflesiaceae > Sapria > Sapria himalayana. Next base: position 329,164 of record JAREIK010000148.1, on the reverse strand, counting down.
TATATAATTTTATATAACTATATATATTATATGTATTCACTACAATAAAAAACATTATCAAAGATGCTTAAAAAGAGTCATTAAATATAATTCATGTCGCTTATCCATAGTGTCATACGCTAGCCTGTCATAATAAGTATTTGCCTATAATATCGTTTTTTAGTAGTGTCGTTGAAAAAAACCTTGACACTAAAAAATTGTCATTGTTTATTATACCAATCTACCTTGACACTCAGAAAATGTCATAATTTGTTGTATCAATCTTAAAATATTTGAATACAATGACACTTAGTAAAAGTGTCAAGAAAGATAATGATTTAATTAAATATCAATTAAATAATTGTTGTAAATATATTTTCACCTGTTATTGTAATACTGCATGCACATAAGAAAAACATACGTTACAATTCATACCAAGATTAAAGTATTTAATTACAATGGGGAACTTGGACTTCTTACATTTCATTAAAAAAATATATATCACAATTTCAACATTCATTTCTTTAATTCAATTCAAAATTTCTTATATATGCAACCCAATTGTGTCTTATCTCCAAGAAACTGCTTCATGCTAGCTTGGCTAAGTTGAACGTTAATTTCCAAAAAAGGAAACCAACATACAAAAAGATGAACAATAATTAATTACACTTGCAGAAAAAAAATATTAAAGAGCATTGCAAAATAGAAATGAAGGATTGATAACAACATATCATGAAAATAATTTATATAACAATTGACATATATGATTAAAAAAATTTAACTAGAACAAAAAAAAAGTTGGCAGTAATGGGTAAAATATAAAGCAATAGATTTATCAATTATGGTATAAAAGTTGATCAAATATTATAAAATACAGAACAATAATAATTCATTAAAAACATATATGTGTGTAGTGAGTTGAAAGATCTCACAAACTACTTAAAGAAACACTACAAAAGCCAATTAAATTTAATAAAATAAAAAGTTAAATTACTATCATCTTCCCAATATATTAAAAAAACTCGATTAGATGCTATATAATGTAATTTCAAGTTCTATTGATTACACATATATAGTAGTCAAATAAACTTATAGTTTTAGATTCATTAATAAAATAAAAGGTTACGTAATAAAAAAAATATTGTGCCTTGAAATAATCATTGTGTTTTATAAGGGTGAAAATATAATTTATAATGTTGTGGTAAAGTATTGAAGCCAAAAGTCAAAATCTCAATTTTGTCCATATCCAATCTACAAAAAAATCTATAGTTGACAACAAAAATAAAAGATAAAATGATAACAATAAACTTCCAATTGCATATTAAATTTTAAAATATTTAATAGTTAGTAAGAAGTAATAAACTCGATATCATTATGAAAAATACCTTTATTATCATAATAGATCATGGACCATTCCAAAGTTGGAAGATCTTTTAACTTCATCAAAAAAAATTTTCCCTTTAAACACCTATGAGTCATGCATACAATATACTAATGTAATTCAACTACTGGAAATTATAGAAATATTATGAATGTGTAAGGAAAATACTAAAATGTCTTCAAATGATTATGTCTAATAATTTACCTTCAGTCATAGTTTGAGTCAAAAGAGAGATAAAGAATGAACCTCATCAAAAGTTAAAGTTGGAAATGCCAAATTTGTTCATGCTTCAATACAAAAAGGTGTCCCCAATGCTTTTCAAACTGAGGAAAGTATTAATTGAGTCACTAACATCACCCATCAGATCGTACTTCATCCAACTCATCTTTGTTGTATGATTTTATCTCATTAAACTATTGAAAAGTAAAGTAATAGTTTCATCAATTACATTGGAAAATAAAAAAAACATTGATATATTGAGAACCAAAAAATAAACACATACCTTTGTTGTAAGACATCCTTGATCGAGAATGATATCTTTCATATATATCATCACATAGTATCCATATTCAACACTACCTTGTTGTCTCGGCCACTGAATGGATAAAAAAAATCATTATATATATATGGAGTTACTTGCAAGTCATATTGTACTAAGTTTAAAATTAAGATGAAGACACTAAATATTTCATTACTCCGTTTATGAGTTATTTACCCCTAATACAACTCAATTAGGCTCTCTTTTTGATGGTTTATGTTTTTTATGTGGATGAATTCTTAGAGCCCTGCATGAAGATAATAAATTTTTGTTACCAACTATCCTTCATTCAATAATATAATGGGAAAAACTTACATATTAACAATTTCTTTAAGATTATCTGAAGGTTGATGATGTAAGGAATCAAAGTAATAAGCAATCAAAGTCCTTATGTCATGTACCACCAAAACCCAATGACAACAACAAATTAACATGAGTGTAACTACATAACATTTATAATTTGATAAATATGCATACTTATAAGCTTACTTATGTTTAATAACTTACCCTAGTTATATGGAATAAAAACAAAATCAACATTATTTGCATTCATTAACTAATTAGCTATAACCCATGACATATTTTTCTTGCTTGCTTCTCCCAATCCAGCTTTGGAAACTAAGGTAGGAATTACAAAAATAAATCGCTCTGCCTCTTTAGCAAAAACCATCTTTTTATGTAAGTGCCTGATTTAATTTCACACAATATTTAAAAGTTTTAATATTTTAATTTAACTAATATTAATTACAATTCTCATTATGAAAAATTAAAGCATAAATAAGATAGTTAAAATATATGAAAAACATATTAAATATTTCTCTTAACATTTATAGAACATAAGACAATTAGATGACACCTCTGTTGATGAAATTATGATATCCATATCTTCTTTCATCAAGAAGGTCTTAAAAGACTTTCGAAAAAATCCTCTATGATTTCTACTGCATGTACCATCTCATCCTTAAACAACAACCAAACTAATGTAGCAAAGTTCTTGATATCTATAGGATTCTCATCCTTAAAACTCAATGTACTCTCTTTATTCATCCGTTTCTTAAATTTCTTTGAATCCTATCAAACATAAAATATCATTGTATATATAAAAATTTTCCTATATAAAATTCTTTTTTTATTAGTAACAAGAAATTTTTTATTTTAAAAAAAGCACATACCTAGATGCGATGAGTAGTAAAAATGACTAATTGGGCAGGCCATAAAATTTGATACCTAATAGCATCTCCAATAGTGATAATTTGGCTTTGAATAGGTACAAAAAGTTATGCATTTGGATCATAAGAAACATCCACAACAACAAGGAAGTTAGCATCACATTCAAGTACCATTGTTCCAGCCGCAACTACATTTTCTTTTGTCCCTATGGCCAATTGACAATTCCTTATATATAAAATGAAACAATATTGTTTAGTTATATGCAATAATCTAAAGTTGAAAATTTCTAATTAGGAAAGAATTAGTTAGACAAAATTAAGTTATCATTACTTAATGAGCTTATTAATATAATTTATTATACAAACTTATATTGTAACATTACTTCTATATAGGAATTACTCAACTACGTAAGTTGATATGAAAATTATGAGTTTGTGTTAACACATTTTTATTATATAACATAATATTAAATACAACTTACTTTGTTTACTTTTAGCGTTGGAGGAGCGTGGTCATCTACTCGACATTTTGGTTGCTCAACACTTTCAGGTAGGACAATATGTTTTTGGAGCATGTTAGAGCTACCAACATCAGATTGAGGTGCAGTGGGTACCATATGAGAGAGTTGGAAGAAAATCTTTGCCTCAAACTTTGATTTTCGCTCTTGCGATTCTTTCATAAATTCCCGCAAAGCACGATCTACCGTAGAATAAAAATATTGTCGTGGTGTATAATTATTTCCTTTAGCTCATACTCGACCACTATATTCAGGAGTTCCCAATGCTTCAGTAAGTATGTCATTTCCATTGAAACTCAAACTACTTTCTTGTGACTGTTGCAACATCTTATCTTGATACACAATGATATTATAAAATTAAATGTCATATTGGTTAATATAAATAAGTTATTACCATAAGTGAAATATATGTTCCATAACTTATACTTAAAATCTTCTCCACAATCGGAATGACCACTTCATCATATATGCAATCTTTTTACTCCATTGCTTTCTTCCATAATACACTTCTATCAATGACATTAGTAAAGCACGTTTCTACCAACTTTTATAATATTGAAATGTAATATAATGAGTCTCTAGGCAAATTCAACATAAAATAAAAAGTAAAGTAATAATATCTTTAACTTACCATCTCTTCCTCAAGACCAACATATCCCTTCCTATTAAGATGATGATTATAAATATGCTTTTTCCATATTTATTTTTGAACTTCTCTAAACTCCTACAAATTTTAATTTATATTAAGTAAAGAAAAAATGAGTATATGACATGAAAATAATTAGAAATTTACCTGAAATCTTTGAGAGAATCTTTCTTTGATGATAATTGTCCAATCTTTATCTTCAATAAAATTGTATACAACTGGTCGTTTTTAAAGAAGCTCTAGTTAGTCTTTGAAAGGAATGATATACATTGAGTCAACATGTTCTTGAAAGATCTAAAGCACCTGCCTAGTGATTTTATATATTTCCTTCTAGTTTTACAATCCAATGTAAATGCAACATAGAAGTAATGAAAATATTATTAGTTGTTAACAAAATTTGCAAATATAATTAGAAAAAGTTATAGATAGAAAAAAAAATACTAGTTTACCTCAATGGAGTCGCACAATTTATTCTTCAATTACTTAGTTACATAGGGCCAAGTGCTATATCTAATTGGGACCATGGTACGTGCCAATACACCTAAATTACTTGTGAGATGCACCACAGCTTGTCCGACATAAACACCATCAATATTATACTTAACAGCAAGTTTTATTCCTTTGCCCATATTCTTGATATTCATAGTTTTTCTTGTGATCCCTCTACATCTATTTCTTGTAGATGCTTCATCTTATTGTTCTGTTTCCATACCTATCATAAAAATAATTATAATGTTTAAATAAAAGTATTAAAATATCCAAAAAAAATTTAAAGAATAAAAAATTAACTAATTAAAGGCATTACCTAATTAGCTGCGTTGCATAAAACATAATACTATCAATGTTTTGAATATTGTCAACCTCACATTAACTAAAATTGAAAGCATAACAATCATCTAATAACAAATATGAATAAATTAACTAGTAAGCATGCATTTAAAATACAAAAAACTATAGTAGCATATAAATTCACAATACCATAACAAAGATATAATTTGGAAACATTTATGATTTGTTCTCAACCCAAATTCCCTCAGAATCATCTCGAATACAAATTTGATCAGAGTCATCCATTGCATCAAATAATTCAACGTGTGGAAAAAAAGATATGACTGGATTGTATTCAAAAGAAATGTCCATAGGATCATCATCATTTGCTCTTTTTGTGAAGTCTTGTTAAGGAGTTGACAAAACAATTGACCATCTTGGATTAAGCTCATCTTGTACATAGAATACTTTCTTATCTTGAGAGGCTAATATGAACAGATCTGACTTAAGAGCCAATCTACTAAAGTCAATTAAGGTAAACCCAAGATCATCAACTTAGATTCCATTCTTATTATCAACCCAATGACACTTGAAGATTGTAATTCTAAACATAGTATAATCAAAGACCCAAATCTCAGTAATAACTCCATAGAAACAAAGTTTCCTGAAAATAGGATTTTTATCCTTAGCACTAGTAATTTGCTTGGTCGTTGCTACAATACTAACTCCACTATTTTGGGTAGCTAGTAAAGCATCACGCTTCTTGGTATTATATTGACACCCATTGATGACATAACCATTATACTTCATCACATAATGGCTTTGACCATCAGCTATCCATTTAAGGGTTTCAGATACAGGTTCATTATTTTCAATTACAACTTCAACCTATAGAAATAAGTTCCAGTTATCATTTATATGTTAATCATTAATGTAAAAGAAAAGGAAAATTTAAGAAACCATTGTAGAACCTTTTGTCGTAACCAAAAGGTAAAAGTATGAGCATGCTCATCCTATAACCACTCTTGCCTTTTTGATTGACGTGGATGTTTCACTTTGAGCCATTGCATGTGCTCTCTATGAGGTCATGAATAATAATTAAATAATTAGAGTAATATATTATATGTACAACAAATAAAGAAACAAAAAGTTAGTGGTGCTTACACAATATAAGGTTGAACAATTGAGGTATTTTCCAACACATAATGATGTGCTTGTAACCATAAATTGGAATCGGCCTTCATAGTAAGACCTCCAAATATTGGTGCCCTGACTTTTTGGTCAATGTTTGAACTACTAGGAATTCCAATTGCTTCCACATTTGATAAGTTCTCAGTATAAAATTCGATTCCTTCTTCTACAATATAGCATTCAGCAATGCAACCTTTAGGTCTAGTATGATTTCGTACACAGCCTTTTAACACTTTCATAAACATTTCAAATGGGTACATCCACCTAAAGTAAACCGGTCCATAAAGTCTCAATTCTCTTACAAGATGCACAGTAAGATGCACCATGATATCAAAGAATGAAGGTGGGACGTACTTTTCAAACAAGCATAATGTCACAACTATCTCATTTTGTAACTCATCTAATGAAGGAACATCAATGAATTTACTATAGAGAGCATTGAAAAAAAACTCAATCTACAAATGGCATTCCTCACATGCTTGGGCAAGATAGAACGTAACAAAATCGGCAAAAATTGTTGAATTAATACATGATAGTCATGAGATTTTAATCCATAGTGTTTTAAGTCTTCCTTTGACACGAGGTTTCGAATGTTTGATCAATATTTATATGGAACCTTCAATTGTGAAAGTATTTGGCAGAACACATTCTTTTCCATTGTAGAAAGTGTATAACATGCATGAGGGAGTTATGTTCTCTTTGATTCAAACCATGGTGCCAATTCGCTCGTTAAGCCCATATCTACAAGATCCAAGCAAGAATTAAGCTCATCCTTTGTATTACCTACAATGTTGAGTAAGGTATCGATAATGTTTTTACAAACATTTTTCTCAATATGCATTACATCCAAATTATGACGAACATGAAGATATTTGCAATACTCAAGATCAAAGAATATTGACTTCTTTTTCCAACAATTTGTATTGTTGATTTCAGATTTTCCTAGATTAACTTTTTTTTCCCCCAAGAATTGAAAATTCCATTGATTTTTTTAATATTTCCTTGCTAGTCAATATTTGTGGAGGTGACTGAAAATCTTGTTTTCCATCAAATGCTTTCTTTTGTTCCTATATGAATGGTTTCTTGAAAGAAATCATCTATGTCTAGTATATGTGTTCTTTTTTCCATGCTGTAACCTACAAGAATATGTTTCTTCTACACATATTGGACAACCATAATATCCTTTAACTGTGTAGCCTGACATATTTACATATACAGAAAAATCATTGATTGTCCATAATAGAATGGCTCTTAAGGAAAAGATTTCTTGTTTATGTGAATCGTAACCTTGAACTCCAAAATCCCACAATGTTTTTAGATCTTCTATTAGCGATGCTAAATAGACATCAATGTCATTGTCAGGTTATCGTGGACCTGAAATTAATAAAGATAACATCATAAATAATCTTTTCATGCATAACCTTTGAAAAAGGTTGTAAATTATCATAAGAATGAGGCAAAACTATATTTGCTATTATATGAACTGTGAGGATTTATGCCATTTGTAGAAATTGCAATTCTCAAGTTTCTAGGTTCAAAGGAAAACTAAGGTCATCCGTGATCAACTTGCTTCCATGATGTTGAATCTGATGGGTGACGCATTTTCCCATCAAAATTTCTTTCTTCAACATGCCATATGAGGTATGTTGTAATTTTTGATGATTGAAACATTCTTCTAAATCTTAGAATTTGAGGAAAATACCACATTATTTTCGTAGGAAACTCCTTTTCTCCTCTTAGTTCATGTGTTATCAGTCTTCCACCTCGAAGTTCAACAGGTATGACATAAGGATACATTTGTCAACTCCTTCCGATAAAGTTCACAATCATTTGGGCATGCATGTATTTTTTCATATTCTATTCTCAAAGAATTTAATGTCTTTTTTCGGTCCATACATTGACAAAGGCAATTCATTGTTTAAAGGCAACATTTCTCCAATTATTGGTAAAGCTCTGAAAAGCTATTATCAGACCACCAAAAATATGCTTTTAAGTTGTATAATTTGATCAAGGCAGACAATCTTGTAAAGTTTCTGCAACCAGGATATAATGGTTTTTCTACTTCTTGTAGTAATCTTACAAACAATTCAGGATTATTTTGACAATCATCATGTGCAGCTAGAACCATTTCTATTGTACTACGTTGATCATCAAATTGAAGTCTATCATAATGTTTTGCTCTTATGGTAGGTGGGCCACTTGGAGCTGCCTCTCCATGCCAATACCAAGTATGGTAACTTTGATCAATTCCAAAGAAAAACAAATGGTCTTGAATCTTTTGAGGAGTATTGAAAATCATATTACCACATTGTAAGCATGGACATTTAATGGAGAGTTTATTTGCAGAATTTTGTATTGTAAATGCAACAAAACATTCAACTCCATCTTCATATTCCTTCGATTTTCTATACTTTTAGATCCTTGAATGATCCATTTTTAAAGAACAAATTATTTCGAATAGTGATCACACTTTAAATGGAAGAACATATCAATATTCCAATGTTATTCGTTTAGCAACCTCTTTTTTATCCATTAAAAGAAAATTCAAAAATCAATTTAATAAAATATTAATAAGCACGTCAGCTATAAGATAGAAGGGATGAGCATTAATATTGTAATTATGTTGAATTTGTTTACATAGGCAACATGATTAGAATAATATTTAAACATGAGAAATTTTTTCTCACAGTTAGTATGATTCTTAGAAAAAAAAATATTTAAACAAAAAAATATCATTTAATTATTCTTTATATAAAAGTCAAATGTGAGAAAAGTCAATTTATTAATAAAAAAAATATTTTATTCTCCTCCAAATCCGATCCTAGGACCTCACATCATGCATTCTAGTGCATTATAGGTTTTTATTCCTTTTTTTGTTATTTTTTTAACGAAAAATTATTTAAATCATATTTGAGATAAAAGTTAATTCTCTAATTTATAAGAAAAAAGGACATTCCATTGGGGAAAAGAAAAATAAGATGATTTTTTTTATCAAACATGTCTAAGGAAAAGAGAATAAAAAGTGGTTTGAGAAAAGGAAAATTTTAATTGGCCATCTATTTTCCTTTTAACTATATTATTTTATTTATTTCTAGCTACTTAAAAATTTTATATACTATTTACTGGACCCCCAAATCTTATTTTCCTTATTTGTTTAGCTTATTTTAACAAATACTTTGCTTAATTTCTTGTTTTAAATAATCAATATTCCCATGTATAAAAGGTATATAACGTATATATTCTCTTTTTGATAGTAAAATCCTTATTTGTGTATATTATTTTTATAAATACTTTGTTTAATTTCTCATTTACTATAATCAATATTCCCTAGGTATGCAAGGTACATATTGTTTTGATAATAATATCTCTCTTTCTTTTTTTTCTTTTTGTGAGGAAGATAGTAATATTCTATTCAAACTTCTCAATGTATAGAAATCATTTAAAAAATAAAGTAAAAGTATTTAATTAGGTGAGTATTAATTTACCTATCATCTATTTCTATACAAGATAATAATATATTTTGACTTTGCTGTAATATCTAACATAAAATAAATGAATACGTGACCTAGACGAATTTATAGATATGACATTACATGTCTCTAGGTCCTTAGGCTAATTAATTTTGAAATGGCATGACTATAGAGCACACATTTTTAGGAATTATAGCATCCTTTTTTTCCATACTTTCATAGTCATAAAAACAAAGGAAGAGAGAACAAATAGAATAACATGTATACAAATGGCACGAGATCAAAAATAAAAAAGAATAGATAATCACCTGCTCAAAATCAACAACAAGATTTGCCCACTCTATATCCCTTGTAATGGGCAAATTGGACTTTGCAAGAAGAACTACAGACTGAGCCTGAAAATGGGAAATGGAAAAAAATTAATTAATACTCTTTGGTAGAATAGTAGCCTAAAAATAGAAAGTAGATAACTCAATTAAGGCTAAATCACTGACAAACCCAGCACCAACATCACAAAATCAGCATTGATTGAAGGAAGCATTACTAATTAAACTTCACAAAATAGCAACACAACACATGATTCCGCAGATATGCTGCATAAGCAATGTACACCTCTACTTTCTATAGTTCCTAAATAAGCCGTGTAGAAACTGATGACACAAGAGTAATTGACTGCAATTTCTTTCTTTCGATCCCAATTTACACTCCTTTTCATCTTTTTATTTTGTCAAGACAATCTACTAAAATTTTCCGTATAACAAGGATAGCCATTAAGCATCATGCATTTTAGTAACATATCTACTAAATTAGCAATAAAGGGGGGCAAGGTCCTATCGTACAACACGTAAGAATCTATTCACTAAGATCATGTGTGACAATACAACAACCTAGAGGATGAAGGATATAAATAAGCAAAAAGAATTCCATCAATGAAGAAATGGAAAACGAAGCCATAGAGAAGTAGGCCGAGACTATTCCACTCAACTCTTTCATGTTTGTTGCCAGTGCCATTTTAAAACTTATTACATATTTTACAAATAAAAAATACAAACTAATTAGTTCCTAATCAATAAATTCAAAATTAATATTTTAATATCAATGACACTTATAATAGTGACAAGGTTTATAATTTTCAGCCCCTTATTAGTCTTAACAATCTATTAGTCTTAACAATCTATTAGTCATAACAATGATACATCTAGTAAGTGCCATAAAAATAGAAAACATGTTCTAAATAATGATGTTTTTAGAAAAATGTCATGACATGTCTAATTACAAATAGAATAATGACATTTTCTAAAAAAATAAAGGAATAAAACATCATAAATTTGAAGTTTTGTTGTAGTTATTCTAACATATAACAATAAATAATTCTATCTTACTATATGTATAACTCTAAAAACGTCATACATAACTATATTTATATATATAATTAACAATATTTATTTAATATACATTATTAAATATTAGTATAAAAAATGTATTTTAGTATATCCATACCTATACATAACTATATGTATAAATATATGAAATTATATGATAAAATATATATACATACACGTATAAATATAAGTTTATCTATACATGTAACTATATGTATACCTACATGTGACAATATTGATAATTATATGTATATAAACATACAACACAATGTTTAACTATATGTGTATAACTATATATAAATATTCTTATAACTATAAATAACTCTATATAAATAAATATAACTTTATTTTTAATTATGTATACATATATGTAAATCAATATAATTGTTTATAACTTTGTATAGATTTATTTATATTTACTTATAACTACTTGTATGCATATATCTATATATAATTATCTGTTTAACCATATTTAACTATTTATAACTACATTTACTATATGTATCCTAACATATAATTATATATGGGATAATACTAATATGTTGCACTAACTTAAAATTAATTGGCAAAAGATATATTATCAACAATATGTAAGCATGTAGAATGAGAGTGTCCGTTGATCATGCACATATATGGTATAATACAAATAATGGTCGTACTCTTACCTAATTCCATCCCTTGGCCCTCAGGCTCAAATATGATGTTATGTATGACAAAAGATGTAATATTTGATAGATTTATACATAAGAAATTTTATTTTATTTATATAATTTTTCATTCTAGCACTGCATTCTCTCTCTTTCTCCCTCTCTAATTATTTATGTCACTCTATTCCTCTTTTTCTTTATGTGTCACACACTCTCTCTTATTATTTTCTTTCTCGCTCTACTTTCTTGCTTGATCTCTCTCTTCCCCCCTCTCTCTCTCTCCATCTCTCTCCCTCTTTCTCTCTCTTTCCCTCTCTCTCCCTCTCCCTCTTCCTCTCTCTCTCTCTCGCTCTCTCTCTCTCTCTTTCCCTCTCTATCCCATTAAAAATTTCTCTCCCCCTCTCTCTCCCTTTCACCATTTCTCTCCTCCTCTCTCTCACTCCTTCTCTCTCTCCTCTTTCTCTCTCTCTCCACCCATCTTCCCATTTCTCTGTCCCTCTCTCTCTTTCTCCACCTTCTCTCTCTCTCTCTCTCTTGCTCTCTCTCTCTCTCTCTTGCTCTCTCTCTCTCTCTTGCTCTCTCTCTCTCTCTCTCCCCCTCCCCCCTCCAAACTTTAAATGTCTTTCTTTTTTGCTTTCCTTTATTGTGTAACATTATATTTTGCTCCATTTATCTAATATAACTGTGATATCTATTAATCTTTATTATACTAAAAATGGCTTTATCTATTTATGTAGATTCTTCTAATGCATTGCCTCGATATTCACGATAATTAATTTTTAAATATTCATCTATAATAAATTTTATTTAAATATTAGTGTATTTTGAAGTAATAAAATGTTTAATTCAAAATAATGATTGAGCATTAATTTTTGTAGATAAAATGGGACAAAATGATTATAAATCGTTAGTGGATATACATAAGGCTTATTAATGGATTTTTGAATAAATATTTTTTGAGTGGGATTGAAACTTTCATCAATTTTGCATGTAGTCAATCGAGATGGATGGATGGAAAAAAAATAAAGTGTTCATGTAATCATCGCAAGCATAAGAATATTTCTTTTCATGATGCAACCACTATAAGATACCATTTGGCAAAATATGGCTTTGTGCCAAATTATTTTGTTTGGATTTATCATGGTGAAAGTACAAAGGTTTTGAACATTGACCAAAATGAGGGTACTGAATCATTTGCTTACGGTGAAGAATCATCAAATACATACCATAGAATGATCACGTAAGCTGCTGGTGCTGACTTCAATATGAAGTACATGGATGAACCACCTAGTCCTCAAGCTTAGAAATTTTATAAAATGCTTAAAGCTGCAAATAAAGCATTATAGCTTGGTTATAAAACACATTCGCAATTGTCATTTGTGGCTCGACTTATGAGCATTAAGTCAGAAAATCATATGTCTGAGAAATTATTTGATCAGGTGACAGAACTGATGAAGAAGATTGTTCTAGATAATAATTTGATCACTAATAACTTTTACAACACTAAGAAATTACTATGAGGAATGGAGTCAAAAAAATTGGTTGTTTTTTAAATGGATGTATGTTATATTGGGGTGGCGATAGTTATTTAATTAGATGTATGTTTTATGATCATCCTAGATTTAAAAAGGCAACTCGTGTTGTAGATATCCCACAAAAATTGAAGGTTGTATTTAAGATGTATTATTTTCCATTAATTCCTCAATTACAGAGACTATATGCATCAAATGCTACAACAAATGATATGAGGTGGCATTCTGAGAATGATTGAAGAAGGGGTAATGCATAATCCATCAAATTCACTTGCTTGGAAGCATTTTAATTATTTACATCAAGATTTTGCAGCTGAAAATCAAAATGTGAGATTGGGTCTCTACACTGATGGATTTCAGCCATTTGGGCAATCTGGACAATAGTATTCAACATGGCCAATCATAGTGACACCTTGTTACTTGCCTCCGTTTTTGTGTATGAAGGAGTAATATATGTTTCTATCATATTGGTTCTAGGGCCAAAAAATCTTAAAGACATGTTGGATGTTTTCTTACAGCCTCTTATTGCAGAGTTAAATAATTTGTGAGATTTTGGCATTGATATATATGATATCTCAAAGAAGAAAATTTTATTATACAGGCAGCCCTTATGATGATGGTAGGTGACTTTATTGCATATTCAATATTGTCTGGCTGGAGTACTGTAGGACGATTCACATTCCCATATTGTATGATAAATTCTGATGTATTTACCCACTAATTTAGTGGTAAACAATTATGGTTTGATAACCATCGTAAATTTCTACATACTAATCATCCATTTTGAAGAAATAGAATTGTATTTCGAAAAAATAAAACTGTGATGATAGTTGCACCAGCTATTCATTCAGAAGATAATATTATTATCAAGATTTAGAGATTAGGTTTGAAGAAGGTAACTGAAAAGGATGCTACTGGAAGTAATGGACCAATATGCAAAATATTTGGTTGGAGGAAATGTAGTATATTTTGGGACTTGCCTTATTAGAAGTCCAATTTAATTCGTCATAACTTATATGTAATATATATTCAAAAAAATATATTTGACAATGTTTTCAACATTATCCTTAATGTAGACGGAAAAATAATAAATACTTTAAAATCAAGACAAGAGCTGAATGATTACTATCGGCATCCTAAAATGAAACTAAATGTGACAATAGAAAAATTTCCGAAAGATTGCTACATGCTTGATAAGAAGGCAAGATAGATATTGTGTGAATAGGTTAAAAAATTTAAATTCCATGATGGATATGTGTAAAATATGGGTAGATGCATGGATATGAAGAATCTCAAGTTATTTGGAATGAAAAGTCATGACTATCATATATTTATGTAGAGATTAATACCAATTGCATTATGTGAATTACTTCTCCTAAGTGTTTGGAAGACCCTTACAGAACTAAGTTTGTTTTTCAAATAGCTAACTATAACCACAATCAAAATAGATGACATGGTGAGGCTGAAGAATGACATTTCACTTATTATTTGTAAGCTTGAACAGATATTTCCACAAAGTTTTTTTGACTCAATGGAGCATTTGCCGATCCATTTGGCATATGAAGCAAGGATAGCAGGGCTAGTGCAATACATGTGGCTATATCCTTTTGAGAGGTAAATACATATAATTTGCTGTGTTTTATTATTTTGTACATAAAATAATATTGTAATTTAATATAATTGAAACCTAACATTGTGGTTGTAGGTATCTTCGTAAGTTGAAAATGAATGTTAGAAATAAGGTAAAAGTTTAAGGTTCAATTTATAATGCATCTTTAGTAGAAGAAGCATCATCATTTAATTCTTATTATTTTGAGGATCATGTCAATACAAAGTATAGAAATATGCCTCACAATGATGAAGGTAATGTGATGGTAGAACATGATTCTGTGAACAAATTATATATCTTCAATAACTCTAGAATAGCATTTGGAAGAGCAATAAAAAGATGTATGACAGATGGATAGTACAAAGGAACCCGAAGCTATATTTTACTTAATACTGAGGAGGTTGCACCATATATTGAGTATGTATACACAAAATGATTGCAGGTTTAATCATAGTTTAATTTTATCTTTAATATGAATTATTAAAAATTTATATACATTTTTTTTCTCTTTTTATATTTGTGTAGTATTTATGTTGAGCAGTTAAAATATAGGCAACGAGTAATTTCTAGCAATGATGTCGATTATATGCTAGATGCTGAATTTGTGAATTGGTTCAAACATTATGTCAGAATTATTAAGGTTTAAATTTTTGAATTATTTAATGTATTATTATCTTTTATTTGTTAATATTAATTTTTTAATTAAAGTCAGAGGTAATTGATCCTTCAAATGGAGATTCAAATATTTTTATTCAGAATCTAAGTAAAACCCCATTTAGATATGTGACAACCTATCCTTGGTATTTTGTTAATGGATTTAAATTTCACACAATCGGGCATGGTTCTTCTAAAATAACAATGAATAGTAGTGTATGCATTAAAGGCACAGGTTAAAGTGTAGATGAGATTGATTATTATGGTCAACTAAAAGAAGTTATTGAGTTGGAGTATCCTAGACTCGAAATAACAGGATTGTATTATTTAAGTGCGAGTAGTTTGATCCTACATTAAAATAATAATGAATAGGCCTAATTTTATATCAGAGGATGACTGGCCCGAGTGGCTTAAGTATTGAGAGGAGCCAGATGTAAAGAAAAAATCAGATATTGTCATCAAAAATAGACAAAGTGAGGTAGCTGGACTAGGAACATGAAGTTGTCGACACACAGGAAGGTCAAAGTCGAGCATTGACTACGCTCGAGATATGGTACACTTTTAAAATTTTAAACATTTATATATTTAGTGGTTATCCTAATTGTCCAATAATAAAATCTCTGCATGGTTTCATTAATTTTGTTAAATTTTTTGATCATTTGTTTTTTAATGACTTAATAAAAATATATTCTAGGCTGGAGAATTGGGTCGAGATCCAAATTTTTATGAGATTTTCAGGAAGATGCATGTGAAGAAAGTGGATGGTTAGTTCGTTGATAACAAGTCTTAGATAATTGCTGTAAGAACTTGTTATATTACTAAGATTTTATAATATTATAGTACATTTTGAAAATTATTTGGAATGCAATATATTTATTTAATTTTTGTATATTTAGAATAGTTTTATTCTCTATTTTATCTCATGACCTAATGGCAGAATGTGTGATAGGTTCTCATCAACAAGTTGATGGTTCTATGAATCTTCAACCAAGTGACAATGATCCTATTTATTTGGAGACCATAGGAGGTCATAAGAAGCAGTGAGTGTATAAAATTGGCTCGAAGGTAGTGGCATTTTGTTGTAACAATTGTGCTTCTAATTCATCTGTCTCAGTAATGGTGGGCGAGGTAGTCAAATAACAACCAATGGAAATAAATGAATGTATTGTAGTTATGGAGACCAAAATGAAAAAGAAGGATGAGTAGATATCTCATTTGAAGGAAGAAATATATGAAGTTAAAGAATAGAAGGATGAGCACATATCTAATATTGAAAAAAGAAATATATGAAATTAAAGAATAGAAGTATGAGCAGTTTACTAATTTGATGGAAGAAATGCAAGAAAATAAAGAAATGAATGATGAGATGAAAAAAATTAAGAATGTAATGCAACAGCAGATATCCTATATGGAGTCACGGTTAGCTGTATTGGCACAACATATAACATTCCAAGATCCAACTACGAAAACTCATAGGATAGGCTAGCATTCCCTACAAATTATGAGGATGATTTCGTATGAGATTTATTTATGAACTATTATTTATTTTTGTCCATCTGTAGCAAATAATCATGAAATTTTTTTGCAGGTTACAATTTTTTTATATTCTAGTTTAGTTCTTTCCTTTTTCGATTAACCTAATTATGAATCTTTCCAGGACACATTATCTGAGAGACATGAAAAAATTCTAATTCAGAGCATTCAGACATTGCCATGGTCCTTCCAATGCATGGGTCCCATATTTACCAATTTTAGTTTTATCAAAAGGAGGCCTAGCTTATTTTATCTTTATTATTCCTAAACATTTTATTTTTGCACTCTCTTTATCTCTTAATATAATTGCTGGACATCTTTTGGATTTTTGTTAAAGCTGTATGACAATCAACTTTAATTTGTGTTTGTTCATGTTTATAATTATTGTTTATATATATATGTGAATATGTTTGTGTGTCCCCAAATTTTTTGGGTAGAGTTTTAGCCTATTATAGGTAAGTAAAAGCCTATATTCAGTAGTGGCAGATGCGGCACTGGCGGCAGTAGTGGTAGCGATGGTTGAAGCAGTGGTGGCAGTGGTGGTAGTGGCGGCAGTAATAGAGGCAACAATAGTGGTAGAGGCGGCATTAGTGGTAGCGGCAGTAGTAATGGCAGTGGTGGCAGCAACGGTAGCAGTGACAGTAGCGGTAGTAGGCACAGCAAAGGCAGCAGCAACATCAGCGGCAACGGTGCCAATGGAGGTAGCGACTGCATCAGCGGCATCGAAGGTAGCGGCACCATCAATGCTAGTGACGACGATAGTGGCAGCATCGGCAGTGGCAGCAGTGGCGACATCATCGGTAGTGGTAGTAATAGTGGCAACAATGGCAGTGGAGGCTATAGCTGCAGCACCGGCAGTGGCAGCAGTGGTAGTGCCGGCAACAGTGGCAGTGACGGCAGCAGCGACAGTGCTAGTAGAAGCAGCAGTGGTAGTAGCGCCAGCAATAGTGACAGCGGCAGGAGCGACAACAATAGTAGGAATGAAAACAACAGCGGCAGGAGCGACAACAATAGTAGGAATGAAAACAACAGCAACAAATGTAGTATATACGTATGTATTTAGTCAGTATATACGTATGTAAAATACTATAGTATTTAATGTACGTATATACTAAGTATATATGTACTCGGTATATATGTACGCATAATACTACAGTTTATATGTACATATACTGTAGTAATATATATGTGTGTGAAATGCTAGTATATATGTACATATTTACTACAGTAATATCTATTTATCAAAATATAGTTTTTTTATTTATTTTGATTTGATTGAGTGGTATAAATTTCTTACAGATATGGTACTGCATTATTTCCCATACGAAGCTTGTATGGGTCAAAAGATTTTTCACATATATGACGTACCATGACTCGGACATCTTTTTCATTATAGAAATATGGTGATCGGAGGAGCAGAGGGAGAGAAAGGAACATCAATATATGGATAGATTATACTTTATGCATAGTTGGTAGATACATTGATTAATATGTTGTAATATAATTTTGTTATTTTTTTTGTTTTAGTTATTTAATATATTGTATTAGAATAAGTTATTAAATGAATTTTTTTTGTTTAATTTAAAATTTTTATTTATAGTTTCTGTTTTTATTCAATTTAATATAAAAATATTAAATTATTTAATTAAATTTTTGTTGAAGCTGTATGACAATCAACTTTAATTTGTGTTTGTTCATGTCTATAATAACTATTTTTTAATATCTGTAATTATGTTTGTGTCTCTGAATTTTTTGGGTAAAGTTTAGCCTATTATAGGTATGTAAAAGCCTATTATCAGTAGTGATAGCAGAAGCATTAGTGGTAGTGATGACAATAGTGGTAGTGCCGATAGCGATAGTGGTAGCGGTAGTGGCAGTAGTAGAGGCAGCATCAATGGCAAAGGCGGCAGCAGCTGCATCGCAACAACGGCACCGGTCACTACTACGGTAGCAGCAGCACTGGCCGTTGCAACGGCTACAACGGAGGCAGCAGTGGCAGTAGCGACAGTGGCGACATCGGCTGCATTAGTGGCAGCGGCGGCATCAGAGACAGCGATGACATTTGAGGCAGTGTCGGCATCAGCACCAAGGGCTGCAATAGTTGCATAGCGGTAGCGGCGGTAGCGGCGATAGTGGCATTAGTGGTGGTAGTAATGGCAGTGGCAATGGCAGTGGTGGCGGCGGCGCTAGCAGCACCAACAGAGGCAGCGGTGGCAATGGCGGCAACGGCGGTAGTAGAGGCAGCACTAGCAGCAACAGTAGCACTGGCATCATCGGCAGCAGCGGCAGCACCGACAACATCAGCATGCCGGCAATAGCAGCACACTAGCAGTGGCATCAGTAATGGCATCAGAGGTAGTGGCAGTAGTAGTGGAGGTAGCGGCGGCAACAGCGATATCAGCCAAGGTAGCAGTGACAACAGCCACAACAATAGCGACAGCGGCAGCGGTAGTGGCGATGATGGTAGCGATAGTGGCAGTGGCGGCAGCAATGGCATTGGCAGTAACTATAACAAGGGCAGTAGTAATAGCAGTGGCAGTAGCGGCAATGATAGAGGGAGCTGTAGTAATGGAAACAAAAGTGGTATATACATATGTATGTAGTCAGTATATACGTAAATATAATTCTATATTATTTTATTTACATATATACTAAGTATATATGTACTTAGTATATATGTATGCATAATACTATAGTTTATATGTACATATACTGTATTAATATATGTATGAGTTAAATGCTAGTATATTTGTACATATTTAATATAGTAATATATATTTATCAAAACATAGTTTTTTTAATGTTTTTTGATTTTAATTGAGTCGTTTAAATTTCTTACACATGTGGTACTGCATTGTTTCCCATACAAAGCTTGTATAAGTAAAGGATTTTTTATTAGACATTGCGCACCATAACTCGGATAGCTTGTCGCAGTAGAAACATGATGATCGGAGGAGCTGAGGGCGAGAAAGCAATGTCAATATACGGATAGATTATACTATATGCATTGTTGGTAGATACATTGATGAATAAGATGTAATAAATTGTGTTATTTTTTGTTTCAATTATGTAAATATTGAATTAGAATAAGTTATTAAATAATTTCATTTTTTGTTTAATATAAATTATTTGTAGTTTCATTTTTATTCAATTTGATATTAAAATAATAAATTATTTAATTAAAAAATTTTTAAATACATTAAATTTTAAAAATATTTTTGAAATTAAAATAGTTAGGGAAAAATCCGTTGTAAATTAGCAAGGGAAAAATCCCTTGCTAAATTAGCAAGGGAAAATTCCCTAGCTAATTTAGCTAGGGAATTCTTTATTTTAGCAATGAATATTTCCTCTGCTAAATTTATTTAGCTAGGGACCATTGTTGTCGCTAAAATTTAATGACCAGCACTTTAGCTTGGGAATCTTTCGTTACTATTTTTATTTAGTGATGGAATATATTATTTAACTTGCTAATTTAGCTAGAGAATTTAACTTTTTTAGCAAATGATTTTTTTGTCACTAAATTTTTAGCTAGGGACATTTTTCCTCACTAAACTTTAGCTACCAGTACTTTAGATAGGGAATCGATCCATCGTTAATCCGTCACTATATTCTGTCTAGTGATGAAAAATGCCTATTTAGATAGGTAAATGTCCCTAACTATATAAGATTTTCTTGTGGTGTTATCTATTTATCTCTCTAATCTGCCAAATTATCTATTTGTTTATTTATCTATCTTTTTATTTCTCAATCATTCTATCTGACTATGTATCTATATGGCTATCTATATATATGTCTCTCTATCTAATCTATATATCTTATTAGCTATATCTACTTATCTATCTATCTATCAATATATATATATATATATATAATTAATATATATATATATCTATATATCTATCTATATATCTGGCTATCTATCTATATGTCTATAAATCTAGTTTGATATGTTTATATGTGGCTATGTATCTAGCTATCTAATATCACTGTATATCTCTATATCTATCTATCTAACTATCTATTTGTCTATCATTCTATCTATCTATCTATATATCAATATATCTATCTATCTATCTACCTACCTATCTTCTATCTATATTTCATCAATCAACATATCTATCTATCTTTTATCTATCTCTCTATCTATCTATATATCTAACTATCTACCTATATATCTATCCATGTATCTATCTGTCCATCTGTCTATCTATTTTTCAATTAGTATATCAATATTTCTATCAAACAATTAATATATCTAACTATATATCTATCTATCTTTCTATTTGTCTATCGATCTATCTATATATCTTTATATCAATCAATCTATCTATATCCCTATCTATTTATCATTTTGTCTATCTTTTTGTCTATCCATCTATTTATCCATCTCTCTGACAATCTAATAAACTATCTATCTACCTATCTGTGTAGATATATTATATATATATATATATATATCTATAATATATATATATAGATATATAATATATATGGTCTATCTGTCTATCTATATCTATCTATATGAGTATAAATTATATATATGTATCATCATATATTAATCTATATATCTATTTATATATCTATCTATCATTTTGCTTATCTATTGGTCTATATATCTGTCTAAAGTCTATATATTGTCTATCTATTTATCTTTCAGTTATTATATGCCTATGTATCTGTCTGTCTGTCTATCTCTTTATATTTTATTTATATCTAACTATCTATTTCTCTTTCAATCTATCTATACATCTATCTATCTTTTTATTATATATATCAATCAGTCAATTTCTATCTATTTGCCACTATTTATGTCAATCGATATGTCTATCTATCTGATTATCTATTTATCTATATATATATATGTCTATCTATCTATCAATCTGTTATATATAGTCTATATATATATATTAATCTATTATTAGTCTAACTATATGGCATTTTCTATATCTACATACCTACCTGTCTGTCTATCTATCAATCTTTCTATAAATCTATCTATCTATTTGATTCTCTATATGTCTATCTATTTGTGTATCTATATTTGTCAATTAATCTATCTATCTTTCTATGTGTCTATTTATCTATTATCTTTCTACTATCTATCTATCAAACAATATCTATATCTATCTATCTATTTATCTATCTAAAGATATTTTTCTATCTATGTATCAATCTGTATATCTATCTGTTTGTTCATGTGTCTATCTATATTTCTATCTATCTATCTATCTATCTGTCTGTTGATCTATCTATTAGTCAATCTATTGCGTTTCTATCTATCTATTATATGTCTGTCTATCTATCTATCTATCATCATTCTATCTTTGTATTTGTTTATCTATCTATTATCTATCTATCTATCTGTTAATTGATCTATCTATCTCTCAATCAATCAATCAATCAATCTATCTTATGTTTAACTAGCTGTCTATCTTTTAGTCTACTATCAATCAATCTATATGTCTTTCTATTATCATTATATATATCTATCTAATTGTCTATCAATATGTGTTCTATTTGTATATCTTTCTAATAATCTATCGATCATCTCCTTCTTTCTCTATCTGTTGTCTATGTATCTATGTATTTGTCTATCTCTCTATCAATTAGTTTTATCATAAGACTATCAATCTGTCGAAAAATGTCTATCAATATGTTTATTAATCTATCTATCAATTTATCTATTAATCTTTTATGAATGTATTTTGTTATATATATTTCTATCTATTTTTTCTATTGTCTATCTAGCTATCAATCTATCTGTCTGTCATTTATGTACATATCTCTATCTATCTATCAATTTGTGTGTCTTTGTGTCAATCTTTTGTAGTTTGTTTGTTAATATGTCTATTTGTCTATAAATCTATCTATCTATTGTCTATCTATTTGCCTATCTATATATCTGTTATTATATTTCTATCTATTTGTCTATATATCTATGATCTATCAATCAATCTATCTGACTATCTATCTATCTATCTCTATCAATCTATATATCGATTATCAATCTATTTATTTATCTATTATCTATCTATCTATCTATCTATATAGATATTTGTGTCAACCTAAGTTATATCTATCTTTCTCTTTATCTATCTAGGCCTATTATTTGTCTTTCTATTATCTATCTATCAATCTATCTATGTGTCTATCTAATTGTCTATCAACCTATCTATCTATCTGTCTATCTATCTTTTAAACTAGATATCAATCAATCTATCTTCTTTTATCTTTCTATAAGTCAATCTACTGTTTTACTATCTATCTATATGTCTATATATATTATTATATATATCTATCTATCTATCTGTGCCTTCGGTCTGTAAATCTGTTTAATATCTATCTATCATATACCATTCTAAATATTTGTCTATCTTTATGTCTATCGAATCTATCTATATCTATCTAATCTATATTATCTATTGAATT
>JAREIK010000148.1:262854-302194 GCA_029783825.1 Sapria himalayana | reverse complement strand
TGTAAAAAAACATAGATTTCTAGATGGGTATGGTTCTAATGTGGGTAGATGTGTGGATGTGAAAAAATTAAGATGTTTAGAATGAAAAGTCATGATTGTCATGTATTAATGCAAAGGTTGTTACCAATTGCTCTTCGAGAATTCTTGCCTAATATAATATGGGAGCTAATAACTAAGATTTCTTTATTCTTCAAGAAACTAACTTCTTCTTCATTGACTAATGAGGGGTTGAGGAATCTGTATGAACAAATTCTAGTTATCATATACAATCTTGAGACAAATAAATAGACAAAATGATAGACAAATATATATGTAGACAGATAGACAAATAAACAAATAAATAAATAGTTAGATAGATAGATGAAAAAATAGATAGATAGATAGATAAATAGATAGATAGACAAAATGATAGATAGACATATAGATTTACATATAGATACATAAATAAAGAGACAAATAAATAGACAAATAGAAAGTGAAATAGAAAGATAGATAGATAGATGGATAGATAGACGGATAGATAGACGAGCTGATAGAAGGATATATAGATGGATAGATAGATGCATAACTTGATAGATAGATAGATAGATTAAAATATATATAGATAGATAGAAAGACCGACATATAGGCAGATAGATAGATAGATAGGTAGATAGACAGAAAGATAGATAAATATATTTATAAAGAGATTGATAGATAGAAAGATTTTAAGATTGAAAGAAAGAATTATAGATAGTTTTATAGATAGAAAAGTAGATCGTTTGATAGACAAATTAATAGATAGATTCATTGATAGACCAATAGATGGATAGATAGATAGAGAGATAGATAGATAGTCAAATAGATAATCAAATAAATAGATAGATATTTTGAAAGAAAGATTGATGATAGATAGACAGACAGATAAGTATACACAAAGATAGAAAGATAGTTAGATAGACATATAGATAGTCAGAAAGATAGACACATAGATAGAAAAATAGATAGACAGATAGCTATAAAGATAAACAAACGGATAAACATCTAGATAAACTGATATATACACAAAAACTTAGATAGATAGATAAATAAATAGATATATAAATCAAAAGATACAAAGATAGATAGAAAAATAGATATACAAATAGATAGAAAGAAAGGTAGATAGATAGATAAATAAATAGACAATAGATAGACAGATAGATAGACATATAGATAGACATATAGATAGATAATTATATAGACAGATTGATAGACAGATTGATAAATAGATATAAAGACATATATAACACACACACACACACACACACACACACACACACACATATATATATATATATATTATATATATATATATATTGATAGATAGATTGATAGACAAATTGATAGACAAATATATAATTAGATAGTTAGAGAGATAGATTGATTGATAGAAGGAAGGATAGATAGGAATATAAGTAGATAAATGTTTATATAGATACATAGATAAAAAATAGATATATAGATAGATAGATAGATAAGTAGGTAGATAAATAGATAAATATATAAATAAATAGACAGACATATAGATAGATATATACAAATATAGGTAGATATACAGATTAACAGATTGATATATAGATTGTTAGATAGATATATAAATAAAATATAAACATATATAAAGATATATAGAAAGATAGATAGATATAGCAAAAGATTGGTAGATTGACATATAGAAATAGACACATAAACATGAAGACACATAATTCCAAAGACATATAGTCAGATAGATAGTTAAACATATACACATATTGAAACATAGACAAATAGATATATAGATATATAAATAGATATAAAGATAGAAAGATAGATAGATAGACAAATAGAGAGATTGATAGATAAACAGACAGACAAAAGATAGATAGTTAGACATAGACACATAAATACTAAGATAGATATATATACAAATAGATAATTATTCTAATAGATTAATAGATAGATATATACTTTGATACTTAGATAGATAGATAGAATGAATATTAGACAATTAGACAACTAGATGGATAAAGAATTAGAATAGATAGATCGACATATAGATAGACATATTGATTGATAGATTGAAAGATATATTGATAGATAGTCATATAAACATATAGATTAATATATAGATAGAAAGATAGAATAATAATTGATACATATAATGATAATAAGATAGATTACTATTATAGACAGAAAGACATATTGATATATAGATAGATAAATATAATACTATATAGACAGGATAGACATAGGGATATATATATATATATATAGAGAAAAAGATAGTTAGACATTTCCATAAATAGATAGAGAGAATGATAAATAGATAGATAGATAGGCACGGAGAAATATAAACAATAGAATGGTAGATAGATATACAGTTATACAGATAGACATATAGAGAGATAGATAAAAAGATAAATAGATCGATAAATTGATAGACAAATAGATAGTTCGATAGATAGATACATATATATATATATAAATATTTACAATTAGACTGATAAATATATAGACATAAAAATAGATAAATATATAGATAGACACATAGACTCAAAAACTAATCGACTAAAATAAAAAGAAAGATAGATAGACACATAGACTCATAAACTGATAGACTGATAGACTAAAAGATATATAAAAAATATAGAGAGATAGATAGATAATATATATATATATATATATAGCCAGATAAATAGACAGATAGATAGATAGATAAAAAATAGATAGATATACTTATAGTTATATAGACATATAGATTGGTACATATATAGACAAATAAATAGATTGAAATATGGACAAATATATAGATTTGATAGATAGATAGATAGTTAAATAGATAGATAAATATATAGACAAATATTTAGAAATGTAGATAGATAGATAGATAAGCAGATAGAAAGATAGACATATAGATAAATAGATAGATAGATAAATAGATATTTAGATAGATAAACAAATATATTGATTGAATGATAGACATATAGATAAAAATAATGACAAATACATAGATATAAAGATATAAAGATATATAGATAGATATATATATATATTTAGGGATAGAGAATGACTAATAGAAAAATAAACAAATAGATAGATAAATAGATAGATATACACATTGACATATATATAGATTGATAAATATATTGCTTTATAGAAAGATAAATAGATAGATAGATAAAGTGGTAAAATTATATACACATTGAAAGATTAACAAATAGATAGAATGCTAGAAAGTTACATATACATTTTGATAAATATATATACAGTTAGATAGATAGATACAAAGATACACTATAAATCAAATAGATAGATATATAGATAGATGGATATATAAAAAGATATATAGAATGATAGATATATAGATAGACAGATTGCAAGATATATATATATATAGACAGTTAGATAGATAGACAAATAGATAAATATATAGTTTGATAGATTGATAGATATACAGATAGACTAATAAATAGATAGAAAAAAATTCAAATAGATAGATAGATAGACAGATAGATAGATTGATTGATTAATAAATAATAGATAGATAGACATAGATAGATAGATCAATATAGATATAGATAGATAGATAAATAGACACAAAGAGAGATGAACAAAGATAGATAGAGATATCTAAAGTTAGACTAATAAACAAATAGACCTAAAAAAAATAGATAGTAATATAAATACATTATAGATATAGTAATGTAAATCTTATTACTATATATATTTTTGATATTGTATTTTTATATGTTTGTATAAATCATTATGATTTAATATGTTTAGGGTTTGTATTTTTGTTTCACTTAATATCATTTAACTAAAATTGATATCTAATAAAATGTATATTTGTTAAAATTCATGTTATGAATTTCAAAACAAATAACAATATGTTTGTGTAATAAATATTATAAAAAATTTCTAAAATATATATGTGATGTAGTTTTGATTTATAAAGATAAAACATTAAAAATAAATTTTATTTACCAAATAAAATTTGCACCTCATATTATGCAATATGTTATATTTATTTTAAATAAACAATGTTTAAAATGTATCTATTAATTACAAATAAAAACATTGTAGTGTTGTTAATTTTTAAAAAAATTTAAAAATAATTATTTAAAAAAACAAATTCGTATATTTATAAGGTCATTTATTTATTTTGAAAAAAAAAATAACTTGTAGAAAAATTTATTCATGTATTTATATGATAATATGTTTTGTTTGAACATAATTAAAAAAATAATTGATTTTTTACAAAACATTAAAGACATGTATTTATATGCACTACATTATAATTGTTTGAATTTTAAAGTTTTTAAAAATTTATTAATAACAATAAATAATAGTTAGAAATTTTTCATTGACATTAATATTTGAATAAAAAATTCATATAGAAAAAAAAACAATAATATCTATTTATAACCAATATTTTAATAATTAACATAATTGTAAAACAATATAATTTACAAATATGTCATTTTCATTTATTTATATGACTATAATGATAGTAATTTTATTATAAATTAAAAAAAAAACTATTTGAATAAAATAGAAGCTCATTTATTTAATTTATAATTTCATTTTATGCATTAATATACATCACACACACTCACCCACCCATACACACACACACACACATTTATTTTAAATATAAATAATTTACAATATTTTTTATAAATAGTGTACAATATATAATATTTTATTTTAATTAAACTTTCAAAATCATAAAACTTTAAATACATTTACATCACACACACACACACACACACATATATATATATAATTGTTTCATGTGTAACTTTAAAAATACATTGCATATAAAGGTATATGTGTGTGTTTGTGTGGGTGTTCAGTAGTATATGCATTCATACAAGTATATGCACACTAATTTGAAAATGTAGATACATGATTGAATATATACAAAAGTACAAAAATGTGTATTATGATATATAATGTATAGTAATATATATGGATGTATAAATGTGTGTGTGTAGGTCACTGTAAATGCACATATATATTTATGCATATATATGTAAATATTAACATTATTTTTGAGAAGAAAAATACTTGAGCACATAATTATTAACATGTTCCACAATTCGTGAGAGCGCGAGCAAAAAGTGACATTATTGCAAGATATTCTAATCTCCCATCTATAACACTTTGCCTCATATTTTGATCAGAGTACTACTTGCAAAGATATGGTTCAATAATATAATTTGTTCGAATAAAAAAATCTATCTAATATCTTCTTCAACAACTCTTCTATCTTTTTTTCTAGTCTTGCTAACTATTTTAAATTTTTATTATAAGTACATTTCTTATCTAATATCTCTAGTTCAAACTATTGTAATAGTAAAATCCATCAAATCAATCTAGGCCTGATATCTTTCTTTTCTATGAGATATTTGATTATAGGATATTTAATATTTACTATGGCTTTGGTTCCCACTAAATATGATATTAACTTGCCAAAAGAAATGATTGTTTAGACAAGTTCTTTCTCTATAGTGGTGTAATTCAATTGTCCTTTTGAGAGTGTGTTGTTATCTTAGTTTATGATAACTATTTATAAATATTTGTATAAAATATAAAACTTTTCATAATTATATTTAACTACATTTGTAACTATGTAAACCATTTTTATAACTATATTAATAACTATATATAATTATTTTTTAACTATATAATATTTTATAACTAAATGCGTAATTCGATATAACTATATTTTTAACAAAATATATCATATGTATAATAATATATAACTATATATAATTGTAATTTACTATATGTATAACTATAAAAATGTTATATATAACTTTATCTTTAACTACATAGATATTTATACCTGTATGTGTATAACTATATATAAATATTTGTATACCTAAGTAACACACTATATAATTAAATATAATTATATTTGTATCTATGTATACATATATGAATTCATATAATTAAATCTATCTATTTAATTATAACTTTGTATATATTTATGTATAACTACTTATTACTACTTGTATGAATTTATCTATATATAATATATCTCTTTTTTAATTATGTATACTATAGGTATAAGAACATATAGAGGTTGACCTATCTATATGGTGACCATCTCTTGAGGTCTATTGATTCTGTTTCTTTCTCTCGTTTGATTTCTTTACTACCATACGACAAAGGATTTAAGATTTAGTGAAAGAAATTGGATTTACGTTCACAAAGCTATTTAGTAGGCTGTTTGCCAATAAGGAGATGAGGATTTTGATACTAGGTCTTGATGCTGGCAGAAAAATAACCATTCTATATAAGTTGAAGCTTGGTGAAATTATCACCGCAATTCCTACTATTTTTTTCAATGTAGAGACTGTCAAATACAAAAGCATCAATTTCACTGTGTGAGATTTTGGGGGTTAAGTCAAGATTCGCCCTTTTTAGAGGGATTACTTCCAAAATACCCAAGGTCTCATATTTGTGGTAGACAACAATGACAGAGATCGTAGTTGAAGCCAGAGATGAGTTGCATAGGAGGATA
Source organism: Sapria himalayana (assembly GCA_029783825.1). NCBI lineage: Eukaryota > Viridiplantae > Streptophyta > Magnoliopsida > Malpighiales > Rafflesiaceae > Sapria > Sapria himalayana. Next base: position 295,665 of record JAREIK010000148.1, on the reverse strand, counting down.
ACAAGAAAAAACTTCAAGACTGCAGTTTTGCTGGTGTTTGCCAATATGCAAGATCTTCCCAATGCGATGAATGCAACTGAAATTACTGACAATCTAGGACTACACTCTTTTCTCCAATGCCATTGGTAGATTTAGAGAAATTGTTCTACCTTTGGCGAGTGCCTGTACGAGGGTCTTGATTGGCTTTTCAATTACATTGCCAGCAAATCATAAACAATATAAGCAGGATGAGGTAAACTTTGTTGACATATCTGGATGTTGACCTATTCTCTTCCTATTTTGCTTGAGTTTTGTTCTGTTATGTGGATGGAATCATCTGTTATTAGGGGGATTCAAATTATATTTATATTTATATATTGGATGCCTGAAATACAAGACCACAATTACTTTATTCTAATCTGTTGTAAGCTGAACTTGTTTGTTTTCTGGTTTGTGTCTTTTTGCCATTGGATCCCAACGGTATAAAAACATATAGCTATAAATAATTGTCTTTGACAATATGTATTACAATAAAAGCTTTATACATAACTATATTTAAATATATAATTTACAACTTATATTTAATATACATTTTTATATTTTAGTATTCTAAAATATATTTTACTATATCTAGTCCTATACATAACTATATGTATTGATATATAAAATTATATAAATAAATACATATACCTAAATGTATAGACATATGTATAACTATATGTGCAACTATGTGTATAATCACATGTAACTATATTTATAATTACTTATATAATAACATACAATATTATATTTAACTATATGTGTATAACTATATATAAATATTTGTATAACTATATATAAATAATTGTATAACTATATAACACTATATAATTAAATATAACTATATTTGTACGTATATATACATATATGTAAATCTATATATTTATTCATAACTTTATATATTTATGTATAACTATTTGTATGAATATATCTATATATAGAAAAATGTTTAACTATATAAAAATATTTATAGCTATATATATTATATGTATAATAACATATAACTATAAATAATTGTATCTTATTATATGTATAACTATAAAAGCTTTATACATAACTATATTAAAATATATAATTTAAAACTTATATTTAATATACATTTATATATAATAGTATTCAAAAATGTATTTCACTATATCTATACCTATACATAACTATATGTATTGATATATAAAATTATATAAATAAATATATATACCTACATGTATAAATATAAGTTTAACTATACATGTAACTATATGTATAACAAAATGTAATTATAATTATAATTACATGTATAACAACATATAACATTATGTTTAATCATATGTGTATAACTATATATACATATTTTTAAAACTAAATAAAACTTTATATAATTAAATATAACTATATGTTTAACTATTTATACATATATGTATACATATATGTAAATCTACATATTTGTTTATAACTTTGCATATATTTATGTATAACTAAATATAAATACTCATGTGAATAAAAATATTTATATAACTAGATGTTTAACGATATATAATGTTTTATAACTCTATATATATTATATGTATAATAACATATAACTATACAAAATTTTATATTATTAATATATAACCCATATTTAAATATATAATTAACAACATACATTTAATATACATTTTTATATATTAGTATAAAAAATGTATTTTAGTATATCCATACGTATACATAACTATATGTATAAATATATGAAATTATATGAACAAATATATATACATACATGTATAAATATAAGTTTAACTATACGTGTAACTATATGTATAACCACATGTAACTATATTTATAATTACATGTATAACAACATACAACATTAATTTTAAATTACACGTGTATAACTATATATAAATATTTGTAAAACTAAATAAAACTTTATATAATTAAATATACCAATATTTTTAACTATTTATACATATATCTATACATATATTTAAATCTATATATTTATTTATAACATTGTATATATTTATCTATAACTAAATTTAACTACTCATGTGAATATATATATATATATATATAACTAAATGTTTAACGATATATAATTTTATATAACTATATATATTATATGTATTCACTACAATAAAAAACATTATCAAAGATGCTTAAAAAGAGTCATTAAATATAATTCATGTCGCTTATCCATAGTGTCATACGCTAGCCTGTCATAATAAGTATTTGCCTATAATATCGTTTTTTAGTAGTGTCGTTGAAAAAAACCTTGACACTAAAAAATTGTCATTGTTTATTATACCAATCTACCTTGACACTCAGAAAATGTCATAATTTGTTGTATCAATCTTAAAATATTTGAATACAATGACACTTAGTAAAAGTGTCAAGAAAGATAATGATTTAATTAAATATCAATTAAATAATTGTTGTAAATATATTTTCACCTGTTATTGTAATACTGCATGCACATAAGAAAAACATACGTTACAATTCATACCAAGATTAAAGTATTTAATTACAATGGGGAACTTGGACTTCTTACATTTCATTAAAAAAATATATATCACAATTTCAACATTCATTTCTTTAATTCAATTCAAAATTTCTTATATATGCAACCCAATTGTGTCTTATCTCCAAGAAACTGCTTCATGCTAGCTTGGCTAAGTTGAACGTTAATTTCCAAAAAAGGAAACCAACATACAAAAAGATGAACAATAATTAATTACACTTGCAGAAAAAAAATATTAAAGAGCATTGCAAAATAGAAATGAAGGATTGATAACAACATATCATGAAAATAATTTATATAACAATTGACATATATGATTAAAAAAATTTAACTAGAACAAAAAAAAAGTTGGCAGTAATGGGTAAAATATAAAGCAATAGATTTATCAATTATGGTATAAAAGTTGATCAAATATTATAAAATACAGAACAATAATAATTCATTAAAAACATATATGTGTGTAGTGAGTTGAAAGATCTCACAAACTACTTAAAGAAACACTACAAAAACCAATTAAATTTAATAAAATAAAAAGTTAAATTACTATCATCTTCCCAATATATTAAAAAAACTCGATTAGATGCTATATAATGTAATTTCAAGTTCTATTGATTACACATATATAGTAGTCAAATCAACTTATAGTTTTAGATTCATTAATAAAATAAAAGGTTACGTAATAAAAAAAATATTGTGCCTTGAAATAATCATTGTGTTTTATAAGGGTGAAAATGTAATTTATAATGTTGTGGTAAAGTATTGAAGCCAAAAGTCAAAATCTCAATTTTGTCCATATCCAATCTACAAAAAAATCTATAGTTGACAACAAAAATAAAAGATAAAATGATAACAATAAACTTCCAATTGCATATTCAATTTTAAAATATTTAATAGTTAGTAAGAAGTAATAAACTCGATATCATTATGAAAAATACCTTTATTATCATAATAGATCATGGACCATTCCAAAGTTGGAAGATCTTTTAACTTCATCAAAAAAAATTTTCCCTTTAAACACCTATGAGTCATGCATACAATATACTAATGTAATTCAACTACTGGAAATTATAGAAATATTATGAATGTGTAAGGAAAATACTAAAATGTCTTCAAATGATTATGTCTAATAATTTACCTTCAGTCATAGTTTGAGTCAAAAGAGAGATAAAGAATGAACCTCATCAAAAGTTAAAGTTGGAAATGCCAAAATTTGTTCATGCTTCAATACAAAAAGGTGTCCCCAATGCTTTTCAAACTGAGGAAAGTATTAATTGAGTCACTAACATCACCCAATCAGATCGTACTTCATCCAACTCATCTTTGTTGTATGATTTTATCTCATTAAACTATTGAAAAGTAAAGTAATAGTTTCATCAATTACATTGGAAAATAAAAAAAACATTGATATATTGAGAACCAAAAAATAAACACATACCTTTGTTGTAAGACATCCTTGATCGAGAATGATATCTTTCATATATATCATCACATAGTATCCATATTCAACACTACCTTGTTGTCTCGGCCACTGAATGGATAAAAAAAATCATTATATATATATGGAGTTACTTGCAAGTCATATTGTACTAAGTTTAAAATTAAGATGAAGACACTAAATATTTCATTACTCCGTTTATGAGTTATTTACCCCTAATACAACTCAATTAGGCTCTCTTTTTGATGGTTTATGTTTTTTATGTGGATGAATTCTTAGAGCCCTGCATGAAGAAAATAAATTTTTGTTACCAACTATCCTTCATTCAATAATATAATGGGAAAAACTTACATATTAACAATTTCTTTAAGATTATCTGAAGGTTGATGATGTAAGGAATCAAAGTAATAAGCAATCAAAGTCCTTATGTCATGTACCACCAAAACCCAATGACAACAACAAAATTAACATGAGTGTAACTACATAACATTATTAATTTGATAAATATGCATACTTATAAGCTTACTTATGTTTAATAACTTACCCTAGTTATATGGAATAAAAACAAAATCAACATTATTTGCATTCATTAACTAATTAGCTATAACACATGACATATTTTTCTTGCTTGCTTCTCCCAATCCAGCTTTGGAAACTAAGGTAGGAATTACAAAAATAAATCGCTCTGCCTCTTTAGCAAAAACCATCTTTTTATGTAAGTGCCTGATTTAATTTCACACAATATTTAAAAGTTTTAATATTTTAATTTAACTAATATTAATTACAATTCTCATTATGAAAAATTAAAGCATAAATAAGATAGTTAAAATATATGAAAAACATATTAAATATTTCTCTTAACATTTATAGAACATAAGACAATTAGATGACACCTCTGTTGATGAAATTATGATATCCATATCTTCTTTCATCAAGAAGGTCTTAAAAGACTTTCGAAAAAATCCTCTATGATTTCTACTGCATGTACCATCTCATCCTTAAACAACAACCAAACTAATGTAGCAAAGTTCTTGATATCTATAGGATTCTCATCCTTAAAACTCAATGTACTCTCTTTATTCCTCCGTTTCTTAAATTTCTTTGAATCCTATCAAACATAAAATATCATTGTATATATAATAATTTTCCTATATAAAATTCTTTTTTTATTAGTAACAAGAAATTTTTTATTTTAAAAAAAAGCACATACCTAGATGCGATGAGTAGTAAAAATGACTAATTGGGCAGGCCATAAAATTTGCTACCTAATAGCATCTCCAATAGTGATAATTTGGCTTTGAATAGGTACAAAAAGTTATGCATTTGGATCATAAGAAACATCCACAACAACAAGGAAGTTAGCATCACATTCAAGTACCATTGTTCCAGCCGCAACTACATTTTCTTTTGTCCCTATGGCCAATTGACAATTCCTTATATATAAAATGAAACAATATTGTTTAGTTATATGCAATAATCTAAAGTTGAAAATTTCTAATTAGGAAAGAATTAGTTAGACAAAATTAAGTTATCATAACTTAATGAGCTTATTAATATAATTTATTATACAAACTTATATTGTAACATTACTTCTATATAGGAATTACTCAACTAGGTAAGTTGATATGAAAATTATGAGTTTGTGTTAACACATTTTTATTATATAACATAATATTAAATACAACTTACTTTGTTTACTTTTAGCGTTGGAGGAGTGTGGTCATCTACTCGACATTTTGGTTGCTCAACACTTTCAGGTAGGACAATATGTTTTTGGAGCATGTTAGAGCTACCAACATCAGATTGAGGTGCAGTGGGTACCATATGAGAGAGTTGGAAGAAAATCTTTGCCTCAAACTTTGATTTTCGCTCTTGCGATTCTTTCATAAATTCCCGCAAAGCACGATCTGCCGTAGAATAAAAATATTGTCGTGGTGTATAATTATTTCCTTTAGCTCATACTCGACCACTATATTCAGGAGTTCCCAATGCTTCAGTAAGTATGTCATTTCCATTGAAACTCAAACTACTTTCTTGTGACTGTTGCAACATCTTATCTTGATACACAATGATATTATAAAATTAAATGTCGTATTGGTTAATATAAATAAGTTATTACCATAAGTGAAATATATGTTCCATAACTTATACTTAAAATCTTCTCCACAATCGGAATGACCACTTCATCATATATGCAATCTTTTTACTCCATTGCTTTCTTCCATAATACACTTCTATCAATGACATTAGTAAAGCCGGTTTCTACCAACTTTTACAATATTGAAATGTAATATAATGAGTCTCTAGGCAAATTCAACATAAAATAAAAAGTAAAGTAACAATATCTTTAACTTACCATCTCTTCCTCAAGACCAACATATCCCTTCCTACTAAGATGATGATTATAAATATGCTTTTTCCATATTTATTTTTGAACTTCTCTAAACTCCTACAAATTTTAATTTATATTAAGTAAAGAAAAAATGAGTATATGACATGAAAATAATTAGAAATTTACCTGAAATCTTTGAGAGAATCTTTCTTTGATGATAATTGTCCAATCTTTATCTTCAATAAAATTGTATACAACTGGTCGTTTTTAAAGAAGCTCTAGTTAGTCTTTGAAAGGAATGATATACATTGAGTCAACATGTTCTTGAAAGATCTAAAGCACCTGCCTAGTGATTTTATATATTTCCTTCTAGTTTTACAATCCAATGTAAATGCAACATAGAAGTAATGAAAATATTATTAGTTGTTAACAAAATTTGCAAATATAATTAGAAAAAGTTATAGATAGAAAAAAAAATACTAGTTTACCTCAATGGAGTCGCACAATTTATTCTTCAATTACTTAGGTACATAGGGCCAAGTGCTATATCTAATTGCGACCATGGTACGTGCCAATACACCTAAATTACTTGTGAGATGCACCACAGCTTGTCCGACATAAGCACCATCAATATTATACTTAAAAGCAAGTTTTATTCCTTTGCTCATATTTTTGATATTCATAGTTTTTGTTGTGATCCCTCTACATCTATTTCTTGTAGATGCTTCATCTTATTGTTCTGTTTCCATACTTATCATAAAAATAATTATAATGTTTAAATAAAAGTATTAAAATATCCAAAAAAAATTTAAAGAATAAAAAATTAACTAATTAAAGGCATTACCTAATTAGCTGCGTTGCATAAAACATAATACTATCAATGTTTTGAATATTGTCAACCTCACATTAACTAAAATTGAAAGCATAAAAATCATCTAATAACAAATATGAATAAATTAACTAGTAAGCATGCATTTAAAATACAAAAAACTATAGTAGCATATCAATTCACAATACCATAACAAAGATATAATTTGGAAACATTTATGATTTGTTCTCAACCCAAATTCCCTCAGAATCATCTCGAATACAAATTTGATCAGAGTCATCCATTGCATCAAATAATTCAACGTGTGGAAAAAAAGATATGACTGGATTGTATTCAAAAGAAATGTCCATAGGATCATCATCGTTTGCTCTTTTTGTGAAGTCTTGTTAAGGAGTTGACAAAACAATTGACCATCTTGGATTAAGCTCATCTTGTACATAGAATACTTTCTTATCTTGGGAGGCTAATATGAACAGATCTGACTTAAGAGCCAATCTACTAAAGTCAACTAAGGTAAACCCAAGATCATCAACTTAGATTCCATTCTTATTATCAACCCAATGATACTTGAAGATTGTAATTCTAAACATAGTATAATCAAAGACCCAAATCTCAGTAATAACTCCATAGAAACAAAGTTTCCTGAAAATAGGATTTTTATCCTTAGCACTAGCAATTTGCTTGGTCGTTGCTACAATACTAACTCCACTATTTTGGGTAGCTAGTAAAGCATCACGCTTCTTGGTATTATATTGACACCCATTGATGACATAACCATTATACTTCATCACATAATGGCTTGGACCATCAGCTATCCATTTAAGGGTTTCAGATACAGGTTCATTATTTTCAATTACAACTTCAACCTATAGAAATAAGTTCCAGTTATCATTTATATGTTAATCATTAATGTAAAAGAAAAGGAAAATTTAAGAAACCATTGTAGAACCTTTTGTCGTAACCAAAAGGTAAAAGTATGAGCATGCTCATCCTATAACCACTTTTGCCTTTTTGATTGACGTGGATGTTTCACTTTGAGCCATTGCATGTGCTCTCTATGAGGTCATGAATAATAATTAAATAATTAGAGTAATATATTATATGTACAACAAATAAAGAAACAAAAAGTTAGTGGTGCTTACACAATATAAGGTTGAACAATTGAGGTATTTTCCAACACATAATGATGTGCTTGTAACCATAAATTGGAATCGGCCTTCATAGTAAGACCTCCAAATATTGGTGCCCCGACTTTTTGGTCAATGTTTGAACTACTAGGAATTCCAATTGCTTCCACATTTGATAAGTTCTCAGTATAAAATTCGATTCCTTCTTCTACAATATAGCATTCAGCAATGCAACCTTTAGGTCTAGTATGATTTCGTACACAGCCTTTTAACACTTTCATAAACATTTCAAATGGGTACATCCACCTAAAGTAAACCGGTCCATAAAGTCTCAATTCTCTTACAAGATGCACAGTAAGATGCACCATGATATCAAAGAATGAAGGTGGGAAGTACTTTTCAAACAAGCATAATGTCACCACTATCTCATTTTGTAACTCATCTAATGAAGGAACATCAATGAATTTACTATAGAGAGCATTGAAAAAAAACTCAATCTACAAATGGCATTCCTCACATGCTTGGGCAAGATAGAACGTAACAAAATCGGCAAAAATTGTTGAATTAATGCATGATAGTCATGAGATTTTAATCCATAGTGTTTTAAGTCTTCCTTTGACACGAGGTTTCGAATGTTTGATCAATATTTATATGGAACCTTCAATTGTGAAAGTATTTGGCAGAACACATTCTTTTCCATTGTAGAAAGTGTATAACATGCATGAGGGAGTTATGTTCTCTTTGATTCAAACCATGGTGCCAATTCGCTCGTTAAGCCCATATCTACAAGATCCAAGCAAGAATTAAGCTCATCCTTTGTATTACCTACAATGTTGAGTAAGGTATCAATAATGTTTTTACAAACATTTTTCTCAATATGCATTACATCCAAATTATGACGAACATGAAGATATTTGCAATACTCAAGATCAAAGAATATTGACTTCTTTTTCCAACAATTTGTATTGTTGATTTCAGATTTTCCTAGATTAACTTTTTTTTCCCCCAAGAATTGAAAATTCCATTGATTTTTTTTAATATTTCCTTGCTAGTCAATATTTGTGGAGGTGACTGAAAATCTTGTTTTCCATCAAATGCTTTCTTTTGTTTCCTATATGAATGGTTTCTTGAAAGAAATCATCTATGTCTAGTATATGTGTTCTTTTTTCCATGCTGTAACCTACAAGAATATGTTTCTTCTACACATATTGGACAACCATAATATCCTTTAACTGTGTAGCCTGACATATTTACATATGCAGAAAAATCATTGATTGTCCATAATAGAATGGCTCTTAAGGTAAAGATTTCTTGTTTATGTGAATCGTAACCTTGAACTCCAAAATCCCACAATGTTTTTAGATCTTCTATTAGCGATGCTAAATAGACATCAATGTCATTGTCAGGTTATCGTGGACCTGAAATTAATAAAGATAACATCATAAATAATCTTTTCATGCACAACCTTTGAAAAAGGTTGTAAATTATCATAAGAATGAGGCAAAACTATATTTGCTATTATATGAACTGTGAGGATTTATGCCATTTGTAGAAATTGCAAGTCTCAAGTTTCTAGGTTCAAAGGAAAACTAAGGTCATCCATGATCAACTTGCTTCCATGATGGTGAATCTGATGGGTGACGCATTTTCCCATCAAAATTTCTTTCTTCAACATGCCATATGAGGTCTGTTGCAATTTTTGATGATTGAAACATTCTTCTAAATCTTAGAATTTGAGGAAAATACCACATTATTTTCGTAGGAACTCCTTTTCTCCTCTTAGTTCATGTGTTATCAGTCTTCCACCTCGAAGTTCAACAGGTATGACATAAGGATACATTTGTCAACTCCTTCCGATAAAGTTCACAATCATTTGGGCATGCATGTATTTTTTCATATTCTATTCCCAAAGAATTTAATGTCTTTTTTCGGTCCATACATTGACAAAGGCAATTCATTGTTTAAAGGCAACATTTCTCCAATTATTGGTAAAAGCTCTGAAAAGCTATTATCAGACCACCAAAAATATGCTTTCAAGTTGTATAATTTGATCAAGGCAGACAATCTTGTAAAGTTTCTGCAACCAGGATATAATGGTTTTTCTACTTCTTGTAGTAATCTTGCAAACAATTCAGGATTATTTTGACAATCATCATGTGCAGCTAGAACCATTTCTATTGTACTACGTTGATCATCAAATTGAAGTCTATCATAATGTTTTGCTCTTATGGTAGGTGGGCCACTTGGAGCTGCCTCTCCATGCCAATACCAAGTATGGTAACTTTGATCAATTCCAAAGAAAAACAAATGGTCTTGAATCTTTTGAGGAGTATTGAAAATCATATTACCACATTGTAAGCATGGACATTTAATGGAGAGTTTATTTGCAGAATTTTGTATTGTAAATGCAACAAAACATTCAACTCCATCTTCATATTCCTTCGATTTTCTATACTTTTAGATCCATGAATGATCCATTTTTAAAGAACAAATTATTTCCAATAGTGATCACACTTTAAATGGAAGAACATATCAATATTCCAATGTTATTCGTTTAGCAACCTCTTTTTTATCCATTAAAAGAAAATTCAAAAATCAATTTAATAAAATATTAATAAGCATGTCAGCTATAAGATAGAAGGGATGAGCATTAATATTGTAATTATGTTGAATTTGTTTACATAGGCAACATGATTAGAATAATATTTAAACATGAGAAATTTTTTCTCACAGTTAGTATGATTCTTAGAAAAAAAAATATTTAAACAAAAAAATATCATTTAATTATTCTTTATATAAAAGTCAAATGTGAGAAAAGTCAATTTATTAATAAAAAAATATTTTATTCTCCTCCAAATCCGATCCTAGGACCTCACATCATGCATTCTAGTGCATTATAGGTTTTTATTCCTTTTTTTGTTATTTTTTTAACGAAAAATTATTTAAATCATATTTGAGATAAAAGTTAATTCTCTAATTTATAAGAAAAAAGGACATTCCATTGGGGAAAAGAAAAATAAGATGATTTTTTTTATCAAACATGTCTAAGGAAAAGAGAATAAAAAGTGGTTTGAGAAAAGGAAAATTTTAATTGGCCATCTATTTTCCTTTTAACTATATTATTTTATTTATTTCTAGCTACTTAAAAATTTTATATACTATTTACTGGACCCCCAAATCTTATTTTCCTTATTTGTTTAGCTTATTTTAACAAATACTTTGCTTAATTTCTTGTTTTAAATAATCAATATTCCCATGTATAAAAGGTATATAACGTATATATTCTCTTTTTGATAGTAAAATCCTTATTTGTGTATATTATTTTTATAAATACTTTGTTTAATTTCTCATTTACTATAATCAATATTCCCAGGTATGTAAGGTACATATTGTTTTGATAATAATATCTCTCTTTTCTTTTTTTTCTTTTTGTGAGGAAGATAGTAATATTCTATTCAAACTTCTCAATGTATAGAAATCATTTAAAAAATAAAGTAAAAGTATTTAATTAGGTGAGTATTAATTTACCTATCATCTATTTCTATACAAGATAATAATATATTTTGACTTTGCTGTAATATCTAACATAAAATAAATGAATACGTGACCTAGACGAATTTATAGATATGACATTACATGTCTCTAGGTCCTTAGGCTAATTAATTTTGAAATGGCATGACTATAGAGCACACATTTTTAGGAATTATAGCCTCCTTTTTTTCCATACTTTCATAGTCATAAAAACAAAGGAAGAGAGAACAAATAGAATAACATGTATACAAATGGCACGAGATCAAAAATAAAAAAGAATAGATAATCACCTGCTCAAAATCAACAACAAGATTTGCCCACTCTATATCCCTTGTAATGGGCAAATTGGACTTTGCAAGAAGAACTACAGACTGAGCCTGAAAATGGGAAATGGAAAAAAATTAATTAATACTCTTTGGCAGAATAGTAGCCTAAAAATAGAAAGTAGATAACTCAATTAAGGCAAAATCACCGACAAACCCAGCACCAACATCACAAAATCAGCATTGATTGAAGGAAGCATTACTAATTAAACTTCACAAAATAGCAACACAACACATGATTCCGCAGATATGCTGCATAAGCAATGTACACCTCTACTTTCTATAGTTCATAAATAAGCCGTGTAGAAACTGATGACACAAGAGTAATTGACTGCAATTTCTTTCTTTCGATCCCAATTTACACTCCTTTTCATCTTTTTATTTTGTCAAGACAATCTACTAAAATTTTCCGTATAACAAGGATAGCCATTAAGCATCATGCATTTTAGTAACATATCTACTAAATTAGCAATAAAGGGGGGCAAGGTCCTATCGTACAACACGTAAGAATCTATTCACTAAGATCATGTGTGAAAATACAACAACCCAGAGGATGAAGGATATAAATAAGCAAAAAGAATTCCATCAATGAAGAAATGGAAAACGAAGCCATAGAGAAGTAGGCCGAGACTATTCCACTCAACTCTTTCATGTTTGTTGCCAGTGCCATTTTAAAACTTATTACATATTTTACAAATAAAAAATACAAACTAATTAGTTCCAAATCAATAAATTCAAAATTAATATTTTAATATCAATGACACTTATAATAGTGACAAGGTTTATAATTTTCAGCCCCTTATTAGTCTTAACAATCTATTAGTCTTAACAATCTATTAGTCATAACAATGATACATCTAGTAAGTGCCATAAAAATAGAAAACATGTTCTAAATAATGATGTTTTTAGAAAAATGTCATGACATGTCTAATTACAAATAGAATAATGACATTTTCTAAAAAAAATAAAGGAATAAAACATCATAAATTTGAAGTTTTGTTGTAGTTATTCTAACATATAACAATAAATAATTCTATCTTACTATATGTATAACTCTAAAAACGTCATACATAACTATATTTATATATATAATTAACAATATTTATTTAATATACATTTTTAAATATTAGTATAAAAAATGTATTTTAGTATATCCATACCTATACATAACTATATGTATAAATATATGAAATTATATGATAAAATATATATACATACACGTATAAATATAAGTTTATCTATACATGTAACTATATGTATACCTACATGTGACAATATTGATAATTATATGTATATAAACATACAACACAATGTTTAACTATATGTGTATAACTATATATAAATATTCTTATAACTATAAATAACTCTATATAAATAAATATAACTTTATTTTTAATTATGTATACATATATGTATACATATATGTAAATCAATATAATTGTTTATAACTTTGTATAGATTTATTTATATTTACTTATAACTACTTGTATGCATATATCTATATATAATTATCTGTTTAACCATATTTAACTATTTATAACTACATTTACTATATGTATCCTAACATATAATTATATATGGGATAATACTAATATGTTGCACTAACTTAAAATTAATTGGCAAAAGATATATTATCAACAATATGTAAGCATGTAGAATGAGAGTGTCCGTTGATCAGGCACATATATGGTATAATACAAATAATGGTCGTACTCTTACCTAATTCCATCCCTTGGCCCTCAGGCTCAAATATGATGTTATGTATGACAAAAGATGTAATATTTGATAGATTTATACATAAGAAATTTTATTTTATTTATATAATTTTTCATTCTAGCACTGCATTCTCTCTCTTTCTCCCTCTCTAATTATTTATGTCACTCTATTCCTCTTTTTCTTTATGTGTCACACACTCTCTCTTATTATTTTCTTTCTCGCTCTACTTTCTTGCTTGTTCTCTCTCTTCCCCCCTCTCTCTCTCTCCATCTCTCTCCCTCTTTCTCTCTCTTTCCCTCTCTCTCCCTCTCCCTCTTCCTCTCTCTCTCTCGCTCTCTCTCTCTCTCTTTCCCTCTCTATCCCATTAAAAATTTCTCTCCCCCTCTCTCTCCCTTTCACCATTTCTCTCCTCCTCTCTCTCACTCCTTCTCTCTCTCCTCTTTCTCTCTCTCTCCACCCATCTTCCCATTTCTCTGTCCCTCTCTCTCTTTCTCCACCTTCTCTCTCTCTCTCTCTTGCTCTCTCTCTCTCTCTTGCTCTCTCTCTCTCTTGCTCTCTCTCTCTCTCTCTCTCCCCCTCCCCCCTCCAAACTTTAAATGTCTTTCTTTTTTGCTTTCCTTTATTGTGTAACATTATATTTTGCTCCATTTATCTAATATAACTGTGATATCTATTAATCTTTATTTTACTAAAAATGGCTTTATCTATTTATGTAGATTCTTCTAATGCATTGCCTCGATATTCACGATAATTAATTTTTAAATATTCATCTATAATAAATTTTATTTAAATATTAGTGTATTTTGAAGTAATAAAATGTTTAATTCAAAATAATGATTGAGCATTAATTTTTGTAGATAAAATGGGACAAAATGATTATAAATCGTTAGTGGATATACATAAGGCTTATTAATGGATTTTTGAATAAATATTTTTTGAGTGGGATTGAAACTTTCATCAATTTTGCATGTAGTCAATCGAGATGGATGGATGGAAAAAAAATAAAGTGTTCATGTAATCATCGCAAGCATAAGAATATTTCTTTTCATGATGCAAACACTATAAGATACCATTTGGCAAAATATGGCTTTGTGCCAAATTATTTTGTTTGGATTTATCATGGTGAAAGTACAAAGGTTTTGAACATTGACCAAAATGAGGGTACTGAATCATTTGCTTACGGTGAAGAATCATCAAATACATACCATAGAATGATCACGTAAGCTGCTGGTGCTGACTTCAATATGAAGTACATGGATGAACCACCTAGTCCTCAAGCTTAGAAATTTTATAAAATGCTTAAAGCTGCAAATAAAGCATTGTAGCTTGGTTATAAAACACATTCGCAATTGTCACTTGTGGCTCGACTTATGAGCATTAAGTCAGAAAATCATATGTCTGAGAAATTATTTGATCAGGTGACAGAACTGATGAAGAAGATTGTTCTAGATAATAATTTGATCACTAATAACTTTTACAACACTAAGAAATTACTACGAGGAATGGAGTCAAAAAAATTGATTGTTTTTTAAATGGATGTATGTTATATTGGGGTGGCGATAGTGATTTAATTAGTTGTATGTTTTATGATCATCCTAGATTTAAAAAGGCAACTCGTGTTGTAGATATCCCACAAAAATTGAAGGTTGTATTTAAGATGTATTATTTTCCATTAATTCCTCAATTACAGAGACTATATGCATCAAATGCTACAACAAATGATATGAGGTGGCATTCTGAGAATGATTGAAGAAGGGGTAATGCATAATCCATCAAATTCACTTGCTTGGAAGCATTTTAATTATTTACATCAAGATTTTGCAGCTGAAAATCAAAATGTGAGATTGGGTCTCTACACTGATGGATTTCAGCCATTTGGGCAATCTGGACAATAGTATTCAACATGGCCAATCATAGTGACACCTTGTTACTTGCCTCCGTTTTTGTGTATGAAGGAGTAATATATGTTTCTATCATATTGGTTCTAGGGCCAAAAAATCTTAAAGACATGTTGGATGTTTTCTTACAGCCTCTTATTGCAGAGTTAAATAATTTGTGAGATTTTGGCATTGATATATATGATATCTCAAAGAAGAAAATTTTATTATACAGGCAGCCCTTATGTGGATGGTAGGTGACTTTATTGCATATTCAATATTGTCTGGCTGGAGTACTGTAGGACGATTCACATTCCCATATTGTATGATAAATTCTGATGTATTTACCCTCTAATTTAGTGGTAAACAATTATGGTTTGATAACCATCGTAAATTTCTACATACTAATCATCCATTTTGAAGAAATAGAATTGTATTTCGAAAAAATAAAACTGTGATGATAGTTGCACCAGCTATTCATTCAGAAGATAATATTATTATCAAGATTCAGAGATTAGGTTTGAAGAAGGTAACTGAAAAGGATGCTACTGGAAGTAATGGACCAATATGCAAAATATTTGGTTGGAGGAAATGTAGTATATTTTGGGACTTGCCTTATTAGAAGTCCAATTTAATTCGTCATAACTTATATGTAATATATATTCAAAAAAATATATTTGACAATGTTTTCAACATTATCCTTAATGTAGACGGAAAAATAATAAATACTTTAAAATCAAGACAAGAGCTGAATGATTACTATCGGCATCCTAAAATGAAACTGAATGTGACAATAGAAAAATTTCCGAAAGATTGCTACATGCTTGATAAGAAGGCAAGATAGATATTGTGTGAATAGGTTAAAAAATTTAAATTCCATGATGGATATGTGTAAAATATGGGTAGATGCATGGATATGAAGAATCTTAAGTTATTTGGAATGAAAAGTCATGACTATCATGTATTTATGTAGAGATTAATACCAATTGCATTATGTGAATTACTTCTCCTAAGTGTTTGGAAGACCCTTACAGAACTAAGTTTGTTTTTCAAATAGCTAACTATAACCACAATCAAAATAGATGACATGGTGAGGCTGGAGAATGACATTTCACTTATTATTTGTAAGCTTGAACAGATATTTCCACAAAGTTTTTTTGACTCAATGGAGCATTTGCCGATCCATTTGGCATATGAAGCAAGGATAGCAGGGCTAGTGCAATACATGTGGCTGTATCCTTTTGAGAGGTAAATACATATAATTTGCTGTGTTTTATTATTTTGTACATAAAATAATATTGTAATTTAATATAATTGAAACCTAACATTGTGGTTGTAGGTATCTTCGTAAGTTGAAAATGAATGTTAGAAATAAGGTAAAAGTTTAAGGTTCAATTTATAATGCATCTTTAGTAGAAGAAGCATCATCATTTAATTCTTATTATTTTGAGGATCATGTCAATACAAAGTATAGAAATATGCCTCACAATGATGAAGGTAATGTGATGGTAGAACATGATTCTGTGAACAAATTATATATCTTCAATAACTCTAGAATAGCATTTGGAAGAGCAATAAAAAGATGTATGACAGATGGATAGTACAAAGGAACCCGAAGCTATATTTTACTTAATACTGAGGAGGTTGCACCATATATTGAGTATGTATACACAAAATGATTGCAGGTTTAATCATAGTTTAATTTTATCTTTAATATGAATTATTAAAAATTTATATACATTTTTTTTCTCTTTTTATATTTGTGTAGTATTTATGTTGAGCAGTTAAAATATAGGCAACCAGTAATTTCTAGCAATGATGTCGATTATATGCTAGATCCTGAATTTGTGAATTGGTTCAAACATTATGTCAGAATTATTAAGGTTTAAATTTTTGAATTATTTAATGTATTATTATCTTTTATTTGTTAATATTAATTTTTTAATTAATGTCAGAGGTAATTGATCCTTCAAATGGAGATTCAAATATTTTTATTCAGAATCTAAGTAAAACCCCATTTAGATATGTGACAACCTATCCTTGGTATTTTGTTAATGGATTTAAATTTCACACAATCGGGCATGGTTCTTCTAAAATAACAATGAATAGTAGTGTATGCATTAAAGGCGCAGGTTAAAGTGCAGATGAGATTGATTATTATGGTCAACTAAAAGAAGTTATTGAGTTGGAGTATCCTAGACTCGAAATAACAGGATTGTATTATTTAAGTGCGAGTAGTTTGATCCTACATTAAAATAATAATGAATAGGCCTAATTTTATATCAGAGGATGACTGGCCCGAGTGGCTTAAGTATTGAGAGGAGCCAGATGTAAAGAAAAAATCAGATATTGTCATCAAAAATAGACGAAGTGAGGTAGCTGGACTAGGAACATGAAGTTGTCGACACACAGGAAGGTCAAAGTCGAGCATTGACCACGCTCGAGATATGGTACACTTTTAAAATTTTAAACATTTATATATTTAGTGGTTGTCCTAATTGTCCAATAATAAAATCTCTGCATGGTTTCATTAATTTTGTTAAATTTTTTGATCATTTGTTTTTTAATGACTTAATAAAAATATATTCTAGGCTGGAGAATTGGGTCGAGATCCAAATTTTTATGAGATTTTCAGGAAGATGCATGTGAAGAAAGTGGATGGTTAGTTCGTTGATAACAAGTCTTAGATAATTGCTGTAAGAACTTGTTATATTACTAAGATTTTATAATATTATAGTACATTTTGAAAATTATTTGGAATGCAAAATATTTATTTAATTTTTGTATATTTAGAATAGTTTTATTCTCTATTTTATCTCAGGACCTAATGGCAGAATGTGTGATAGTTTCTCATCAACAAGTTGATGGTTCTATGAATCTTCAACCAAGTGACTATGATCCTATTTATTTGGAGACCATAGGAGGTCATAAGAAGCAGCGAGTGTATAAAATTGGCTCGAAGGTAGTGGCATTTTGTTGTAACAATTGTGCTTCTAATTCATCTGTCTCAGTAATGGTGGGCGAGGCAGTCAAATAACAACCAATGGAAATAAATGAATGTATTGTAGTTATGGAGACCAAAATGAAAAAGAAGGATGAGTAGATATCTCATTTGAAGGAAGAAATATATGAAGTTAAAGAATAGAAGGATGAGCACATATCTAATATTGAAAAAAGAAATATATGAAATTAAAGAATAGAAGTATGAGCAGTTTACTAATTTGATGGAAGAAATGCAAGAAAATAAAGAAATGAATGATGAGATGAAAAAAATTAAGAATGTAATGCAACAGCAGATATCCTATATGGAGTCACGGTTAGCTGTATTGGCACAACATATAACATTCCAAGATCCAACTACGAAAACTCATAGGATAGGCTAGCATTCCCTACAAATTATGAGGATGATTTCGTATGAGATTTATTTATGAACTATTATTTATTTTTGTCCATCTGTAGCAAATAATCATGAAATTTTTTTGCAGGTTACAATTTTTTTATATTCTAGTTTAGTTCTTTCCTTTTTCGATTAACCTAATTATGAATCTTTCCAGGACACATTATCTGAGACACATGAAAAAATTCTAATTCAGAGCATTCAGACATTGCCATGGTCCTTCCAATGCATGGGTCCCATATTTACCAATTTTAGTTTTATCAAAAGGAGGCCTAGCTTATTTTATCTTTATTATTCCTAAACATTTTATTTTTGCACTCTCTTTATCTCTTAATATAATTGCTGGACATCTTTTGGATTTTTGTTAAAGCTGTATGACAATCAACTTTAATTTGTGTTTGTTCATGTTTATAATTATTGTTTATATATATATGTGAATATGTTTGTGTGTCCCCAAATTTTTTGGGTAGAGTTTTAGCCTATTATAGGTAAGTAAAAGCCTATATTCAGTAGTGGCAGATGCGGCACTGGCGGCAGTAGTGGTAGCGATGGTTGTAGCAGTGGTGGCAGTGGTGGTAGTGGCGGCAGTAATAGAGGCGACAATAGTGGCAGAGGCGGCATTAGTGGTAGCGGCAGTAGCAATGGCAGCGGTGGCAGCAACGGTAGCAGTGACAGCAGCGGTAGTAGGCACAGCAAAGGCAGCAGCAACATCAGCGGCAACGGTGCCAATGGAGGTAGCGACTGCATCAGCGGCATCGAAGGTAGCGGCACCATCAATGCCAGTGACGACGACAGTGGCAGCATCGGCAGTGGCAGCAGTGGCGACATCATCGGTAGTGGTAGTAATAGTGGCAACAATGGCAGTGGAGGCTATAGCTGCAGCACCGGCAGTGGCAGCATCGGCAGCAGTGGTAGTGCCGGCAATAGTGGCAGTGACGGCAGCAGCGACAGTGCCAGTAGAAGCAGCAGTGGTAGTAGCGCCAGCAATAGTGACAGCGGCAGGAGCGACAACAATAGTAGGAATGAAAACAACAGCGGCAGGAGCGACAACAATAGTAGGAATGAAAACAACAGCAACAAATGTAGTATATACGTATGTATTTAGTCAGTATATACGTATGTAAAATACTATAGTATTTAATGTACGTATATACTAAGTATATATGTACTCGGTATATATGTACGCATAATACTACAGTTTATATGTACATATACTGTAGTAATATATATGTGTGTGAAATGCTAATATATATGTACATATTTACTGTAGTAATATCTATTTATCAAAATATAGTTTTTTTTATTTATTTTGATTTGATTGAGTGGTATAAATTTTTTACAGATATGGTACTGCATTATTTCCCATACGAAGCTTGTATGGGTCAAAAGATTTTTCACATATATGACGTACCATGACTCGGACATCTTTTTCACTATAGAAATATGGTGATCGGAGGAGCAGAGGGAGAGAAAGGAACATCAATATATGGATAGATTATACTTTATGCATAGTTGGTAGATACATTGATTAATATGATGTAATATAATTTTGTTATTTTTTTTGTTTTAGTTATTTAATATATTGTATTAGAATAAGTTATTAAATGAATTTTTTTTGTTTAATTTAAAATTTTTATTTATAGTTTCTGTTTTTATTCAATTTAATATAAAAATATTAAATTATTTAATTTAATTTTTGTTGAAGCTGTATGCCAATCAACTTTAATTTGTGTTTGTTCATGTCTATAATAACTATTTTTTAATATCTGTAATTATGTTTGTGTCTCTGAATTTTTTGGGTAAAGTTTAGCCTATTATAGGTATGTAAAAGCCTATTATCAGTAGTGGTAGCAGCAACATTAGTGGTAGTGATGACAATAGTGGTAGTGCCGATAGCGATAGTGGTAGCGGTAGTGGCAGCAGTAGAGGCAGCATCAATGGCAAAGGCGGCAGCAGCTGCATCGCAACAACGGCACCGGTCACTACTACGGTAGCAGTAGCACTGGCCGTTGCAACGGCTACAACGGAGGCAGCAGTGGCAGTAGCGACAGTGGCGACATCGGCTGCATTAGTGGCAGCGGCGGCATCAGAGACAGCGATGACATTTGAGGCAGTGTCGGCATCAGCGCCAAGGGCTGCAACAGTTGCATAGCGGTAGCGGTGGTAGCGGCGACAGTGGCATTAGTGGTGGTAGTAATGGCAGTGGCAATGGCAGTGGTGGCGGCGGCGCCAGCAGCACCAACAGAGGCAGCGGTGGCAATGGCGGCAACGGCGGTAGTAGAGGCAGCACTAGCAGCAACAGTAGCACTGGCATCATCGGCAGCAGCAGCAGCACCGAAAACATCAGCATGCCGGCAATAGCAGCACACTAGCAGTGGCATCAGTAATGGCATCAGAGGTAGTGGCAGCAGTAGTGGGGGTAGCGGCGGCAACAGCGATAGCAGCCAAGGTAGCAGCGACAACAGCCACAACAATAGCGACAGCGGCAGCGGTAGTGGCGACGATGGTAGCGATAGTGGCAGTGGCGGCAGCAATGGCATTGGCAGTAACTGTAACAAGGGCAGTAGTAATAGCAATGGCAGTAGCGGCAATGATAGCGGGAGCTATAGTAATGGAAACAAAAGTGGTATATACATATGTATGTAGTCAGTATATACGTAAATATAATTCTATATTATTTTATTTACATATATACTAAGTATATATGTACTCAGTATATATGTATGCATAATACTATAGTTTATATGTACATATACTGTATTAATATATGTATGAGTTAAATGCTAGTATATTTGTACATATTTAATATAGTAATATATATTTATCAAAACATAGTTTTTTTAATGTTTTTTGATTTTAATTGAGTCGTTTAAATTTCTTACACATGTGGTACTGCATTGTTTCCCATACAAAGCTTGTATAAGTAAAAGATTTTTTATTAGACATTGCGCACCATAACTCGGATAGCTTTGTCGCAGTAGAAACATGATGATCGGAGGAGCTGAGGGAGAGAAAGCAATGTCAATATACGGATAAATTATACTATATGCATTGTTGGTAGATACATTGATGAATAAGATGTAATAAAATTGTGTTATTTTTTTGTTTCAATTATGTAAAATATTGAATTAGAATAAGTTATTAAATAATTTCATTTTTTGTTTAATATGAATTATTTGTAGTTTCATTTTTTATTCAATTTGATATTAAAATAATAAATTATTTAATTAAAAAATTTTTAAATACATTAAATTTTAAAAATATTTTTGAAATTAAAATAGTTAGGGAAAAATCCGTTGTAAATTAGCAAGGGAAAAATCCCTTGCTAAATTAGCAAGGGAAAATTCCCTAGCTAATTTAGCAAGGGAATTCTTTATTTTAGCAATGAATATTCCTCTGCTAAATTTATTTAGCTAGGGACCATTGTTGTCGCTAAAATTTAATGACCAGCACTTTAGCTTGGGAATCTTTCGTTACTATTTTTATTTAGTGATGGAATATATTATTTAACTTGCTAATTTAGCTAGAGAATTTAACTTTTTTAGCAAATGATTTTTTTGTCACTAAATTTTTAGCTAGGGACATTTTTCCTCACTAAACTTTAGCTACCAGTACTTTAGATAGGGAATCGATCCATCGTTAATCCGTCACTATATTCTGTCTAGTGATGAAAAATGCCTATTTAGATAGGTAAATGTCCCTAACTATATGAGATTTTTCTTGTGGTGTTATCTATTTATCTCTCTATCTGCCTAATTATCTATTTGTTTATTTATCTATCTTTTTATTTCTCAATCATTCTATCTGACTATGTATCTATATGGCTATCTATATATATGTCTCTCTATCTATCTATATATCTTATTAGCTATATATCTACTTATCTATCTATCTATCAATATATATATATATATATCTATCTATATATCTGGCTATCTATCTATATGTCTATATATCTATTTTGATATGTTTATATGTGGCTATGTATCTATCTATCTATATCACTGTATATCTCTATATCTATCTATCTAACTATCTATTTGTCTATCATTCTATCTATCTATCTATATATCAATATATCTATCTATCTATCTACCTACCTATCTTTCTATCTATATTTCAATCAATCAACATATCTATCTATCTTTTTATCTATCTCTCTATCTATCTATATATCTAACTATCTACCTATATATCTATCCATGTATCTATCTGTCCATCTGTCTATCTATTTTTCAATTAGTATATCAATATTTCTATCAAACAATTAATATATCTAACTATATATCTATCTATCTTTCTATTTGTCTATTGATCTATCTACATATCTATCTATCTTTCTATTTGTCTATTGATCTATCTATATATCTTTATATCAATCAATCTATCTATATACCTATCTATTTATCATTTTGTCTATCTTTTTTTCTATCCATCTATTTATCCATCTCTCTGACAATCTAATAAACTATCTATCTATCTACCTATCTGTGTAGATAGATAGATATATATATATATATATATATATATATATATTTGTCTATCTGTCTATCTATCTATCTATCTATCTATATGAGTATAAATAATTATATATATGTATCTATCTATATATTAATCTATATATCTATTTATATATCTATCTATCATTTTGCTTATCTATCGGTCTATATATCTATCTAACTGTCTATCTATTTGTCTATCTATCTATTTATCTTTCAGTCTTATTATATGCCTATGTATCTGTCTGTCTGTCTATCTCTTTATATTTTTATTTATATATCTAACTATCTATTTCTCTTTCAATCTATCTATACATCTATCTATCTTTTTATTTATCTATATATCAATCAGTCAATTTCTCTATCTATTTGCCACTGTTTATGTCAATCGATATGTCTATCTATCTGATTATCTATTTATCTATATATATATATATATGTCTATCTATCTATCTATCTGTGTATATATATGTCTATATATATATATATATATATATCTATCTATTTATTAGTCTAACTATATGGCATTTTCTATATCTACATACCTACCTATCTGTCTATCTATCAATCTTTCTTTAAATCTATCTATCTATTTGATTCTCTATATGTCTATCTATTTGTGTATCTATATATTTGTCAATTAATCTATCTATCTTTCTATGTGTCTATTTATCTATTTATCTTTCTACCTATCTATCTATCAAACAATCTATCTATCTATCTATCTATTTATCTATCTAAAGATATATTTTTCTATCTATGTATCAATCTGTATATCTATCTGTTTGTTCATGTGTCTATCTATATTTCTATCTATCTATCTATCTATCTGTCTGTTTATCTATCTATTAGTCAATCTATTTGTGTTTCTATCTATCTATTATATGTCTGTCTATCTATCTATCTATCTATCATTCTATCTTTGTATTTGTTTATCTATCTATCTATCTATCTGTTAATTGATCTATTTATCTATCTCTCAATCAATCAATCAATCAATCTATCTTACTGTTTAACTAGCTGTCTATCTTTTAGTCTACCTATCAATCAATCTATATGTCTTTCTATTTATCATTCTATATATCTATCTAATTGTCTATCAATATGTGTATCTATTTGTATATCTTTCTAATAATCTATCGATCTATCTCCTTCTCTCTCTATCTGTTTGTCTATGTATCTATGTATTTGTCTATCTCTCTATCAATTAGTTTATCATATGACTATCAATCTGTCGATAAAATTGTCTATCAATATGTTTATTAATCTATCTATCAATTTATCTATTAATCTTTATATGAATGTATTTTGTTATATATATTTCTATCTATTTTTCTATTTGTCTATCTAGCTATCAATCTATCTGTCTGTCATTCTATGTACATATCTATCTATCTATCTATCGATTTGTGTGTCTTTGTGTCAATCTTTTTGTCAGTTTGTTTGTTAATATGTCTATTTGTCTATAAATCTATCTATCTATTTGTCTATCTATTTGCCTATCTATATATCTGTTTATTATATTTCTATCTATTTGTCTATATATCTATGTATCTATCAATCAATCTATCTGACTATCTATCTATCTATCTCTCTATCAATCTATAGATCGATCTATCAATCTATTTATTTATCTATTTATCTATCTATCTATCTATATATAGATATATTTGTGTCAACCTATAAGTTTATCTATCTATCTTTCTCTTTATCTATCTAGGCCTATCTATTTGTCTTTCTATTTATCTATCTATCAATCTATCTATGTGTCTATCTAATTGTCTATCAACCTATCTATCTATCTGTCTATCTATCTTTTAAACTAGATATCAATCAATCTATCTATCTTTTTATCTTTCTATAAGTCAATCTACATGTCTATCTTACTATCTATCTATATGTCTATATATATATATATATATATCTATCTATCTATCTGTGCCTTCGGTCTGTAAATCTGTTTAATATCTATCTATCTGCCTTTCTTTTTGTCTATCTATCTATCTACCATTCTAAATATTTGTCTATCTTTATGTCTATCTATCTATCTATATATCTATCTAACTATATTTTTATCTATTGAATTTACTAATTTATCTAACTATCTATCTATTTTTCTATCTATTTGATTATCAAAAATATCAATCTATCCATGTATATATATATATGTCTATTTTGCTATCTACCAATCTCTCTATATATATGTCTTTCTATATGTATATCTATATGTTTATTTATTTTTCAGTCAATCAGTCTATATATCTATCTAGCTATTTGTCTAATATCTATCTATTTGTCTATCTTTATGTCTATGTATCGATCTATATTTTTATCTATCTATCTATATATCTATATGTCAATTAATCTACCTATCTATCTATCTATCTATATTCTTTATAATCTATAGATCTATCTATCCATCTATCTATATTCTATATAATCTATTGATCTATCTATCCATCTATCTATACATACATATATATATATATATATATATATATATCTATTTATTTGTCAATCATTCAATCAATATATCTCTCTAGCTTTCTGTTTATTTATCAATTTATTTATCTATCTTTCTAGCTATGTATCTATCAATATTTGTATCTATCTATCTATTTGTCGATCAATCAATCAATCAATCTATCTATATATCTTTATTTCTTATAATCTTTTGATCTATCTATCTATCTATCTATTTTTCTATTAAATTGTCCATTAATCTATCTATCAATCTATTTATGAATCTATCTTGAAATCTTTTTATTGATAAGCATATTTTTCTATCTTTATTTATATTTATATGTATTTCCATTTTTTTATCTATCTATCTATCAATTAATCTATCTCACTATCTATCAATTAGCCTATTTGTCTATTAGTCTTTCTATTTGTCTAATTGTCTTTCTGTCTGTTCATATATCTATATATCTGAGTATCTACATGTCTATATTACTATCTATCTATATTTTAGTCTATCAATCTATCTATCTGTATATCTATATCTATCTATATGTATATATGTCTATCTATCTATCTATCTATATTTTTATCT
The DNA here is from genome assembly GCA_029783825.1 of Sapria himalayana. NCBI lineage: Eukaryota > Viridiplantae > Streptophyta > Magnoliopsida > Malpighiales > Rafflesiaceae > Sapria > Sapria himalayana. The sequence continues at coordinate 269,050 of JAREIK010000148.1, read as the reverse complement.
TACTATCTATTTTCCACATATATATATATATATATATATATATATATATATATATATATATATATATATATATATATATATCTAACTATCTATGTGTCTATTGATATGTATATATATATATATCTATCTATCTAGTAATTTTCAAGTCTATCTATCTACCTATCTATCTATCTATTAATCTGACTATCTATCTGTCTATCTATGTATCTATCAATCTTTCTATATATATATATATATATATATATCAATCTATCAATCAATCATTCATTCAATCTTTCTATATTTCTATCGATCTATTTTTTTAACTATATATATGTCTATCTTTATATTTTCTTATCTATCTATCTACCTATATGTTTATTTGTCTATTTAACTATTTTTCTCTCTTTGTATCTATCTATTAATCTATGTTTATGTGTATATGTGTCTATCTATCTATGTGTCAATCTATCTATCAATATATCTGTATGTCTGTCAATCTAGATATATATATATATCTATCTATCTATCTATCTTTGTGCTTATCTATCTATTTATCTATCTATCTATCTATCTATCTGTCTATCTATCTATCCATTATCTATCTATCTATCCATTATCTATCTATCTATCTGTCTATCTATCTATCTATCTGTGTATCTATCTATTTATCTATCTGTCTATCTATCTATCCATCAATTTGTAGATCTATCTATCAATTTGTCTATCTCTCTATCTATCTATTAGTCTATCAGTCTAAAAGTCTATGTGTCTATCCATCCATCCATCTATCTATCTATCTATCTATCTATGTGTCTAACTATTTATATGTCAATCTCTTTATTAATATATCTATATATTTCTCAATTTATGAATCTATCTATATATTTATCTTTATATCTATTTAATTAACTAACTTACAAATAATTTCTATGTTTATCTGTCTAACTATTTAACTATATTTTCTATATTTCAATCTATTAGTCTATCTATCTATTTGTCTTATATGTCTATCTATCTAACTTATTATATGTCTATATATCTATCTATCTATTTGTGTATGTATCTATATAACTATTTGTCTATTAATAAATCTATCTAGCTATCTATCTATCTTTCTATCTCTATATCTATTTATATGTCTATTTGTATATCTATCTATCTTTCTACCTATCTGTATATCAATCTGCATATCTATATGTATTTTTATATATCAATCTATATATATGTCTATATGTCTATATATCTATCTATTTAATTGTCTATCTATCAATCTATTTAATTATCTCTATAACTATTTATCTATGTGGCTGTCTATAAATCTATCTAACTACATATTAGTATATTAGTCTAATTGTCTATCTGTCTATTTGTCTATTTATTTATCTCTTTATGTTTCTATGCATATAACTATCTATCTATATATTTGTCTATATGTCTATCTATCTATCTTATATTTATCTACTTAAATATCTATCTATCTATTAATTATGTATCTATATGTATATCTATCTATGTATTTTTTTCATAATCTATCTAGTATGCTTCTATGCTTCTATCTCTCTCTATCTATCTTTCTATTTGTCTATATATCTATCTATTTCTTTGTCTATCTATCTATCTATGTATCTATCTAACTATCTATCTATCAAACTATCAATCTGTCAAACTATCATCTATCTTTTTTATGTCTATCTATCTATACATCTATCTATATATATGTCTATTTGACAATCAATCTATTAATCTTTTTGACTATCTAGCTGTCTATCTATTTATCTGTCTATATGTCTATCTAAATATCTATCTATATATCTATTAATCAATATGTCTATATGTATATCTATCTATCTATCTACATGTCTATCTATATGTCTATCTATCTATCTATTTGTATATATGTCTATGTGTCAATCTATCTATGTAACTATCTTTCTATCTATCTATCTATCTATCTATTTGTATATATATCTAAGTGTCAATCTATCTAGGTAACTAACTTTTTTCCTTTCTGTCTATCTATATAACTATCTATCTTTCTATCTACCTGTTTATCAGTCAATTTATCTATCAATTTATCTAAATATCTATATATCTATATGTCTATATATTTATCTATCTATCTATCTGTCATTCTAAAAATCTATATGTATATCTTTTGGTATGTTTATTTGTTTAACTATCGAAATATCTATCAGTTAATAAAACTTTCTATCTATTTACTAATCTACCTTTCATTATATATTTCTATCATTCTATCTATCGTTCTATTTATTTATCTATCTATCTATCTATCTATTTGTCTATTTCTCTTTCTATTTGTCAATATATCTATCTTTTGATATGTCTATTTGTTTATCTATCAATATAACCATTTGTCTATCTGTCTATATATATATATATATATATATCTATCTATATATCTTTTTCTATATATCATCCTATTTGTCTATTTATTGATCTATTAAACTATCTATCTATCTATTGATCTATTAAACTATCAATCTATCTATTTATTAAACTATCTAATTGTCTATAAATATTAATATATATATATATATATATATATTTGTCTATCTATGTAAGTGTCTATTTATCTATCTCAATTTCTATTTATTTTACTATTTGACTTTTTATCTATCTGTCTATTTGAATTTCTATCTATCTATTTATTAATCAATCTATGTATTTATCTATTTATCTGTCTAATTATCTATATATCTATTTGTCATTTTATCTATCTATCTTTATGTCTATATGAATATCTATCTATTTGTCTATCTGTCTATATATCTATTTGTCTTTTTCTTTATCTATCTATATGTCTATCTATCTATCTAAAGATCTATATATCTATCTATGTGTGTATTTATCTATCTATATATCTATCTGTCTATCTCTCTATCTCTCTATCTATATTTCTATCATCTATCTATTTATCTGTTTGTTTATCTATCTATCTATCTATCTATTTCTCTATCTATTTGTCTATATATAAATCTATCTACTTGTGTATTTACTTTCTATCCATATATCTTTCTCTCTATCTAATGATGTATCAATCAAATTATATATTTGTCTATTTATATATGTGTCTATCTATCTATCTATATGTCTGTATGTCTGTCTATCTTTCTAACTATCTAATTACCTTTCTACTATCAGTCTATCTATATATCTATCTAATTTTTAATTTGACTATATGTGTTTCAATCAATTTGTCTATCTATATATCTATCTATCAATCTATTTATCTATCTTGATATCTGTCGATCTATCTATCGCTCTATTTTACTATCTATCTATTTTTCAATATGTCTATCTATTTATTTACCTATCTACTTATAATATATCTAACTAAATATCTATCTATTTATCTATTTTTATGCTTATATTGTCTATCTATCTATCTATTCTATTTATCTATCTATCTGCCTATTTTTATATCTATAAATCTTTCTATATATCTATCTGTCTATTAGTCTATCAATCAATCTATATGTCTATCTTTCTATCTAAGTGTCTACTATCTATCTCTCTATCTTTGTATATATCTTTATTTCTCTCTATTTATCTATCTATCTATATATGTGTGTATCTATATTTGTCTATCAACCTATCATCCAAACTATTTATCTATCTTTTTGTCTATCTATGTATCTGACTATTTATGTATCTATCTATCTATTTTACTATTATCAATCTCTCTATCTATCTATTTGTCTATCTGTCTATCTATTTATCTATATAGCTATCTGTATATTTGTATATCTATCAATCTATATATTTGTCAATCAATCTATCTATCTTTATATCTATCTATCTCTTGATCTATATATCTAGCTACCTATCTGTTTGTTTATTAATCTAGCTATCATTCTATATATCTATCTATCTATATGTCTATCTATCTTCTATCTTTCTATTTAATTATTTGTTTATCTGAATATCTATCTTTCTCTCTATTTTCCTATATGTCCTTTTACCTATTTGTCTAATTGTGTATATATATCTTTATGTCTCTCTTTGAATCAATCTATTTGTATATGTCTTTGTGTCTATAGGTCTATGTGCCTATGTGGGTATGTGTCTATGTGACTATCTCTTCATATAGCTATGAAACTATCTATTTTTCTATCTATCTGTCTAAATGTCTAACAATCTTTCTATCTATCAGTCTATCAATATATGAGTTAATCAATCAATATATATATATATATTATATATATATATATATATATCTATCTATCTATCTATTTGTCTATGTCTTTGTCTATATGTATATGTCTATCTATCAATCTATGCAACTGCCTATCTGTCTATCTATTTCACATTTTAACTTTCTTTCTATCAATTTTTGAATCAATCAATTTGTCTATATATATATATATATATTGATCTATCAATCTCTATATCTATTTATTTGTCTGTCTAACTATCTATCTATCTATCTATTTATCTATCTGTCTATCTGTCTATCTATCTTTCTATCTGTCTATCCATCTATCTATCTTTCTATCTGTCTATCCATCTATCTATCAATCTTTCTATATATTTATTTGTATACCTATTTATCATTTTTTTCAATGTGTCTATCTATCTTTCTATCTATCTCTCTATTTTTCTATTAGTCTTTTAGTTTATAACTCAATGTGTATATACATCATTCTTTTTGCCAATCTATATATATGTATATCTATCAATTTATCTATATATATATATATGTATATCTTTTTATCTGTATATCAGTCTATATATCTATCTTACTATCTATTTATTTGTCTTTATGTCTAACCTTCTATTTATCTATTTATCTATCTATCTATGGATCTAGTTATTTATTTAACAATTTATCAATCAATCTATTTATGTTTCTATCTGTCTAATTCACTAACTAACAAACCATCTATCTATCTATCTATCTGTATGTCTGTCTATGTGTTTATTTGTCTATCTGTCTAACTATTTAACTGTCTTTCTTCGTATTAGACTATCAATCTATCTCTTTATCTATCAATCTGTCTATCTTTTTATCTATCTATGTGTCCGTCTATCTATTTATTTATACATCTATCTTTCTATATTTAATTATCTATCTATATGTCCATCTATCTATCAATATTTCTAATTGTATATCAAACTATCTATATATCTATATATCTGTTAATCTATCTATATGTCAATCTATCTATCTAGTTATCTGTCTTTTTATCTTTCTTTCGTTCTTTTTGCTTGCCTCTTTCTATTTGTCTTTTTGTATATCTATCTATTTATCTATTTATCTATCAATCAATCTATCTACCTATCTATTAATCTATATATCTATCTTTTTACCTATCTATTTGACTATATGTCTATATGTCAATATGTTTATCTATCTATCTATATTCTAGTATATCTACATATTTATCTATCTATATATTCTTTATCTAACAAAACATTATCTATTTATCTATTTATTTATTTATCTATTGTGTATATATCTATATATCTATCTATATATCTACTTATATTCCTATCTGGTTATCTGTATATCTGTATATCTATCTATATGTCTATTTGACTATCTATCAATTAAAATATTTGACTATCTATCTATCTATCTATTTATCTATCTTTCAATCTCTATATCTGTCTATTTAACTATTCGTCTATTTATATGTCTATCTATCTGTGTATCTATAGATCCATCTATATAATTATCTATCTTTCAATCTATTTATCTATCGATCTATCTATTTATTTGTCTATCTATCAATCTATATATATTTTTATATATCTATATGTTTATCTCTCTGTATATCTGTATATCTATATATCTATCATTCTATCTATCTATATATCAATCAATCTATCTATCTATATGTATATCTATCTATTTGTCTATCTATGTATCTTTCTATTTATCTATATGTCTATGTAACTGTCTATCAATCTATTTGTATATCTATCTATCTATCTAAATATCTTATGTCTATTTGTCTATCTATCAATCTTTCTATCTCTCTAAGTGTCTAACTATCTTTCTATCTATCAGTTTATTTTCCATTTTGCATATCTATCTATCTATTTATCTATCTATCTGTCTATGTGACTATCTGTCTAACTATATATCTGACTATCTATAAATTTGTCTATTTATCTATCTATCTTTCTTTATATCTATTTGTATATATATTTATCACTTTATTTGTTGATCTATATAACTATCAATTAA
>JAREIK010000148.1:228832-255716 GCA_029783825.1 Sapria himalayana | reverse complement strand
TTATATACTATATATATACATTCATATACTATAATAGATACCGTATGTATATACTCGACATATACATACATATTTACTATAGTATATATGTACTTATATATTATAGTATATACGTACGTATATACCCGGTATATATATGTATTAATTGAGTATATAAGTACTATATATGAGTATATATGTATTTATATACTTGGTATATACGTACTTATATACTATAGTATAACGTCCGTATATATGTTTGTATATACTATGTATATGCCGAGTATATGTTCATATATACTGAGTATATATGTATGTATATATTGAGTATACATACATTAAACTATAGTTTATGTACTTATATACTCAGTATATATGTACTTATATACTATAATATATACATACATATATACTTGTATATACGTACTTATATACTATAGTATATGCATACGTGATAACTCCATATATGCATACTATATATACTATAGTATATACATACTTATATACTCATATATACGTACATATATATTGTAGTATATACGTACGCATATACTGGAGTATTATATGTACGTATATATAATCACATAGCCTCAAATTACACACATTCACACACATGTACTTTCATGAAAAGACACATACCGTCAAAGACAACAGAAGTAAATGAGTATATTCCTACGTATTAATTAAGTATATACTTACGTATATATTGCTACTGCTGCCACTGACAATAAATGTGGGGTGGGAAATGATGTTAATTGATGAACTTCTCTACCAACCATGCATTTTGAGATTGAGCAAGTTTTTGACGAGGCGGCAAGCTGCTTTTCTTAAAACAGGACCTGATATTCATCCCAGCACTCGCAAACTGTAAAAATCAGGCAAGGTTACATTTTTTTCTTCCGGTTGAATATAATTTTATGAAATCTAAAAAAATTACACCACACTATACTAGCAGCATCATCATCATCCAAAGACCTTGTATAATTAGAACCAATCATTATAGAATCTACATCAATAAAACTTATTTCCTCATACATATACTATGTACCATGTGATAATTACATATCTACACAATTACTAAGAGACTATGTCTACCTCTGTCTATCTCTATCTAACTCTGTCTGCCTCTATCTATCTCTATTTACCTCTGTCTGCCTCTATCTGCCTATGTCTGCTTGGCTGGCCTAGACCAGAAATATCTTCATACCATAGCTTTGGGGAAGTCCTAATATTCATGGCTTTTATGGCTTGCATCCTTAAGCAATTCACTATGATGACCAGACTAGCACAAGCAATTATATATTCAAACATGTGTGTGTGTGTGTGTAAAGTGGTGTGTATGTGTGATAATATATACATGTCTATAAATAAATATATGCACCCACTTACATATATACTAGGTATATACGTACATATATGCTGAGTATATACATACATTTATAGCGAGTATATACATACGTATATATCGAGTATATACGTTCGTATTTACTAAGTATGTATTTATGTATATACCGAGCATATACATACTTATATAATGTAGTATATACATACGTATATACTCCATATATATGTACTTATATACTATAGTATATATGTACTACATACTTGGTATATACATAATTATATACTCTAGTATATACGTACGTATATACTACAGTATTATACGTACTTATATATAATCACATAGCCTCAGATGATACACACACATGTACTTTCATACAAATACAGATACCATCAAAGACAATAGAATGAAATGAGAATATACGTATGTATATACCAAGTATATACGTACATATATATTGATGCTGTTGCTGCTCCTGCTCCTGTTGGTGCTGCTGATAACAAAAGCGGTGTGGGTGATGATGCTCTACAGATGAACTTCCCTGCCAAACATCCATTTTGAGATTGAGCGAGTTTTTAATGAGGCATTGAGCTGCTTCTCCCAAAACATGATCCGATATTCCTCCTGGCACTCGCGGCCTATAAAAATCAGGTAATGTTACATTTTTCGTTCCGATTAAATACATTTTTGTGAAATCTAATAAAATTACATGACACTAGACAAGCATCACCATCATCATTATTCTAAGACCTAGTACACTTAGAACTAAGCATTGTAGAACCTATAGCAAGAAAACTTATTTCCTCATACATATGCTTTGTACTATGTGATAATTGCATATCTACACAATTACTAAGAGATTTAAGACCAACCTCTATCTACATGGCTGGCTTGGACTAGAAATATCTTCATGCCACAGCTTTGGGGAAGGTCAAATATCAATGACTTTTATGACTTGCATCAGTAAGCAATGCACGATGATGACCAAACCAGCCCAAGCAATTATATATTCAAACATGCGTCTGGGTGTGTGTGCAAATGGGTGTGTATGTTTGACAATATATACATGTCTACAAATAAATATATGCACCCACTTATGTATATACTCATCATATACGTACGTATATGTTCGGTATATATGTTTATATATATATTCAGTATATACGAACCTATATACTCAGTATATACTTACATTCTATAGTATATTTTTACGTAAATACTATAGTATTATATGTACATATATATAATCAAATAGCCTCAGATGACACACGCACATGTACTTTCATGCAAATACACATACCATCAAAGAAAACAGAAAAAAATAATATAGGGCCTAAAAAACACACATATAGGTCTCTCAGGCATGCTCAGCATCTTTTAGTTCTTTGTCCTCTGGTACTCCACGTAGATAGATAACATTGTTACACCAATGCATAGAGCATAACATAGTACATTTACAAACCAATAATGAACACAACATTATACCAATGATAAATAGATAGATTAGCGCATGTAATACTAATGGACATTTGCTAGAAATTTCACACAACGAAATAATCATGAGCTTATTTTTAAATTACTGAATCAATATTACTCCAAGATTTCTAATGAACTACCCATCAAAATATTCTTTTGTGTTGCCCAGGTTCACGTATCAGTCCATGGTTAATTTTTTGAAAGTTAGAAAGTGCCAAACAAAAGGGAAATGGAAGTTGAAATGACAATAGGCTGCATGGTATTGAATTTTTTCACACCTGTATGTTCATTTAGGAATCGTAATGGCTATTAATATTTCAATAGTTTATTTCCACAATCACTGATAAAAAGTAGTCACAGATCTAAATTGTGTCATTGTAGATCTACACAAAATAAGAGTGTCAAGAACAAACATGCGTTTGCGTGGGACAAGAATTTTTTCATTCATCTCACAGCTTCAGAAGCTAAGGTATTATTCCCAGCACCATGAGGAAAAGCCAAGCCTTTTACATACCTATAATAGGCTAAAACTCTACCCAAAATATTTGGGGACATACAAACATATTCACAGATATATAAAAATAGTAATTATATACATGAACAAACACAAATCTAAGTTGATAGTTATACAACTTCAACAAATATCTAAAAGATATCCAGCAATAATATTTAGAGAGAAAGATAGTACAAAAATAAAATATTTCAGGAATAATGAAGATAATAGAAGCTCAGCCTCCTTTTAATCTAGCTGAAATTGGAAAATACGGGACCCATGCATTAGAAGGACCATGGCAATGTTTGAATGCTCTAAATCAAATTTTTTCGTGCGTCTCACATCAAATGTCATACAAAGATTCATATATAGGTTAATCGACAAAGGAGAGAACAAGTGAAAATTGAGAATGTGTTTTAAAACCAAGCCACAACTCATTATCTATAGCTTTAAATATTTCATAAAATTTTTGAGGTTCAGGATTAGGTGGTTCATCCACGTATTCCATATTAAAGTTAGCACCAATAACTTTAATGACTATTCTATGGTATGTGTTTGATGCTTTTTTACACCCAATCAAATGATTCGGTACCCTCATTTTGGTCAATATTTAGAACCATTGTACTTTCTCCATGATAAATCCAAGCAAAATAATTTGGTACAAAGCCATAATTAGCCAAATAGTATCTTATAGTATTTACATCATGAAAAGGAATAATCTGACACTTGCGATGATTACATGGACACTTAATTTTTTCTCCATCCATCCATCTCAATTGACTATATGCAAAAATTGATGAAATTTCCAAGCCTACTCAAAAAACTTTTATTCAAAATTTCTTTCATTAACCTTTTGTACATCCACTGACGATCTAAACTCATTTATCCTGTTTTACTTACAAGTAATAATGCTCAATCATTATTTTGAATTAAACATTCAATTAATTCAAAATATACTAATTATTAAATAAAATTACTTACAGATAAATATTTAAAAATTAAATATCATGAATATAAGGTAATGCATTGCAAGAATCTACATGAATAAATAAAACAATTTTTAGCATGGTAAAGATTTATAGATATCACACTATTACTAGATAAAGGGATAAAAATATGCTAATGGACACAAAAGGAAAGCAAAGAAGAAAGAAATTTAAAGTTCCAAGGGGGAGACGAAGAGAGAGAGAGAGAGAGAGAGGGATGAGAGAGAGAGAGAGAGGGATGAGAGAGAGAGAGAGAGAGAGATATGAGGGAGAGGGAGAGAGAGGGAGAGGGAGAGAGAGGGAGGGGGAGGGAGGGATGGAGAGGGAGAGAGAGACATAAGAGAGGGAGAGGGAGAGAGAGGGAGGGAGAGGGAGAGAGAGACAAAGAGAGAGGGAGAGAGAGAGACAAAGAGATGGAGAGAGGGAGAGAGAAAGAGGTAGAGAGCGAGCGAGAGAGAAAGAGAGAGAGAGATAGAGAGAGAGAGAGGAGGGAGAGAGAGAGAGAGCAAGCAAGAAAGATGGAGAGCGAGAAAGAAAATAACCATAAAGAATGAGTGACACAAAAAAAAGAGGGATAGAGTGACACAGAAAGAATGAGAGAGGGAGAGAGAGACACACAGAGAATGCCGTGTTAGAATGAGGAATTACATAAAAGAAGAAAAAATTGCCTTCTATACAAACCTTTCAAATACATCTTTTGTCATAGATAAATTCATATATAAGATTGAGGACCAAGGGGTGAGATTAGGTAAGAGTACGACCCTTATTTCAATAGCATGCTATATCTGACCAGCTGACACTCTAATGCTATGTGTTTACATATTGTTGATAGTATATCTTTTGCCATTTAATTTAAATTTAGTGCAACAAATGAGTATTATCCCATTTATAAATATGTTAGTATACATATAGTATATGTAGTTATAAATAGTTAAACATATAGTTACACACAGACACACACATATATATATATATTAATACAACTAGTTATATGTAGTTATACATAAATGCATATAAAGTTATAAACAAGTATATAGATTTACATAGTTAAAAATATAGTTATATTTATTTATATATAGTTATACAAATATTTATATATAGTTATACACATATAGTTAAACAAATGTTGTATGTTGTTATTCATGTAATTATAAATATAGATACATGTGGTTATACATATAGTTACACAATAGTTAAACTTATATTGATACATGTAGGTATATATATTTTTGCAAATAATTTTATATATTTATACATATATTATGTATAGGTATATATATAGTAAAATACATTTTTATATAATAAAATATAAAAATGTATATTAAATATATGTTGAAAATTATATATTTAAATATAGTTATGTATAATGATTTTATAGTTATACATATAGTAAGATGCATTTATTCATAGTGATATGTTATTATACATATAGTATATGTAGTTATAAATTATTAAACTTATAGATATAGATATAGATAAAGATACACACACACTCACTCACTCACTCACTCACTCACACAAGTAGTTATATGTAGTTATAGATAAAATGTATGCAGTTATAATCAAATATATTGATTTACACATATGTATACATAGTTACATATATAGATATATTTAATTATATAGAATTTTATATAGTTATACAAATAATTATATATAGGTATACACATTGAGTTAAGCTTAATGTTGTATGTTGTTATACATGTAATTATATATATAGTTACATATATAGTTAAGCTTATGTTTATACATGTAGGTATATATATTTTTCCATATAATTATATATATTTATACATATAGTTATGTATAGGTATAGATATAGTAAAATAAATTCGTATATATTAATATATACGAATGTATATTAAATATATGTTGTAAATTATAAATTTAAATATATAGTTATGTACATATATTTTTTTGTTATCCATATAGTGAGATATAATTATTTATAGTTGTATGTGATTATCCATATAGTATATATAGTTATAAATAGTTTTATATAGTTAAACATATAGTTATGTATATATATATGTGTGTGTGTGTGTGTGGTGTATATATTCATACTAGTCGTTATATGTATTTATACATAAATGTATACAGAGTAATAAACAAATATATAGATTTACTTATGTGTATACATAGTTACAAATATAGTTATATTTAAGTATATATAGTTTTATATATAGATTGATTGACAAACAGCCAAATAGATAGATATTCACATAGACAGATAAATATTTAGACCATATAGATATATAGACAAGTTGATAGATAGAATGATTGACAGATAGGTAGGTAGGCCTAGTAACTTCATTGTTATAATCATTGTAGTCATTATGTATGTCATCCTCATGATAATCATTCCATATATGAGTGTATATCAAAATAAACTATGACATACAGCATAAAATAATTATTATTATATCTAATAATGCTTTGAATAACAAAATTACCATTATTATATTTGTCAACTATAAGAGATGAGCTAGTAGTTTAAATTTTTCATATTAGGTGTATGTATCATATAATTAACCCAGCAACACAAGTGAGAATAAAAGTTGTTTTCTCATGAATATAAAAAATAAAATTAATTAAAATACTGTACTATGATTGCTAACAACAAGAGTCTAGAAGTCTATATTTTTCATTTAGCCTAAACAAATTCTAAATGAATATAAGTCACCTTTGTAATTATAGCTACTTGATATTAGAGTCATATGGTGGCTACTAATACATGATATTCAATTATGTTAATAGTAGTGCAACGAAGATATTATTAATGATTTTGACTGTAATATAAATTTTAATTATAAAATTCTTGTATGTTTTATATAATATGATATAATATATTTATCTGTGTACACTCTTATCACTTGCATTGCACTCAAATACATATGTAATATTATTAACATGTTTATCAAATATAGATGATACTCTTCATTTAGTTTCATGGTTATTGATTTGGAAACTATATATCTAGAATATTGGTTCTTCAATTCAACTTTTGTTTGGCTGTCTATATAAATTCTAGGGTTAAGATGAAAGGGATATAAAATATATCAAGATACATATCAACTTGCATGAACTAAGCAGGAAACCTGAATATTTATTCAATAACAATTAACTAACATATTTACATATTATGATACTATGTATGATAGTTGTAGTCAGGCTCCAAATATGGACATAGATATAATATTCAAAGATGATATTTTTGTATTCAGTTAGCAAGAGAAAAATAACATGGTCATCTATTGAAAAAAATTAACTCAGTACATAGATACTAATTACTATAATATTATATCACATGATGATAAGAAAATGAAAATTTGAATTGATGGAAATTATACAAATCCACATATTCTATATTTTCTAAAATGATATGTGATCTACTAAGCTCTCCAATGTCTAGCATAGTATTGTAATCTTTTTTTTGTGGCTATAAATATTATTTTAGATAAGTGATCTAGAATATGATCCTATATCAGAAAAAATACTTGATATTTGAAAGATTTGGAAGATTTAAAGTTAAAAATTCAATAAAAATTAAAAGAGTTATTGAAAGATGATAACTTATGTGACATTGAGGATATATAGGGCATCTCTAGTGTTACATTCATACTCACTTGATAATGATGATTTGATTCATACCATCACATTACAATCATGGACATAAAATGATGAATCAATCTATAATGATGCATGTTTTATATATTTCTACTTTACCTTATTCTAAGTATAATATTTTAAATTTTATTTTTTTTCATATAATATTATTAGTTAAGCTAAATATAAAAATTTTATTTTTATTATTAATTTGTTTTTAATTAATTTAATTTTTTAATTAATTGCACCTTTTACATATATTTTTATGATATATAATATTTTTAATGAATGAAAGTTAAAATTTTTTTTATAATGCATGCCCCTTATATTGTGATATAACATTTCACTATTTCTATAAAAGAAATTAAATTATTGTGCACCATATTGTTAATCTTATATTTGATAATTCAAAATTTGAAAATTATGTTATAAGACACATTTTTATGTTATGTCTAGGTATGTTTTCAAACATGCACAATTGAATTGTGACATATTTGAATGTTTATTTCTTGTTGTAATTTGTATATCCATTTAAGTGTAATGGGAAGCACATAAATTTAGAGATAAAAGTATTTTTATCAAGTAATGCATGTATACATCTTTCAAAGGTATTTGTGTGATTAAACAAATACTAACATCCTGAATATCATAAGAAGTTTTAAATTAAAAGAGTTTGTGTATAAATAGAACTTCAATAACTGATTACCAATGAAGTTTTTGTGTTGTAAATATTTGTTGGAGGTCATGTCATGATATAATGATGAGTGTCTTCATTCAATGATGGTAAGACTCGAGTTTAAGACTTATCAGATGTAATGTTAGCAAATTTTAGGCATAAGGTTATGTAAATAATAATCTCTCTTAGATCTCGCCATAAAGATATTATGCCATTTTATGCATTATGATCATTTTTTTGATATCATACTTATATTTTTAATGATTAATTAATGAATAGATTCATAATTTGAAACTTTTTTATGGCATATGCATGAGAGTGCATGCATATGCTATCATTTTCATAACTACTCTAAATTCATGCTACACTTTTATTTTGTACTTATATTATAGATAGACTAGATAGTTTAAAGAGGTAGATAGATAGACATAATGATAGATAGATAGATAAATAGATAGAAAGATAGATAGATATATAGATAAATAGATATATAGATAAATATTAGATAGATAGGTAATTTGATAGAAAGATTGACAAATAGACAGATAGATAAATAAATATATAGATAGATAGATGGATAAATAGATAGATGGATAAATAGATAGATAGATAGATAAATAGATAAATAGAAAGATATACAAATAGATAAATTAATAAAGAATTAGATAGATAGATAGAGTGATGGATAAAAAGAAAGAAAGATAGAAAGATAGATAGATAGATAGACATATAGGTATATACATAGATAGATAAATAAATTGACAGATAGATAGACAGACAGATAGATAGATATATAGATAGAAAGATAGAGAGATAAAAAGATAGACATATAAATAAGTAGAGTGATAGATAGGTAGACACATAAAAAGATAAATAGGTAAGCAAATATATAGATAGATAGACATATAGACATATAGTCAAATAGATAGATAGACAGAAAGACAGATAGATAGAGAGAAAAAAAGTTTAATTGAAAGAAATAAAAAAAGAATGATAGATAGAAAGAAAAAAAGATAGATATATATATATATATATATAGAAAAAAATGGATAGGTAGATACATATATTGATAGAACGAAAAAAATGGATATATAGATAGATAAATAAATATATAGATATATAGATAGATAGATAGAAAGACATAGATAGATAGATAGAGAAATAAATAGATTGATAAATAGATATATAGATAGACAGACAGATAAATAGATATATATATATATATATATATATATATATATAGATAGAAAGATCGATAGATAGATATATATGTAGAAAGTAAAAAAGATAGATAGAAAGATCGATAGATAGATATATATGTAGAAAGTAAAAAAGATAGAAAGACATATAGATAGATAAAAAGATATATTGATGGATGGACAAATTGAAAAATATATAGATAGTTAAATATATATACAGAAAGATAGATAGACATAGAGATAAATAGATAGAAGTACAGACAGACAGATAGATAGATAGATATATAGATTAATTGATTGACAGATAGATAGAGAGATAGATAGATAGATAAATAGACAGATAAATAAATAGATAGATAGATAGATAATTAGTTAGATATATAGATAGATAGACAGATAGACAGATAGACAGACAGATAGGCAGACAGATAGATAGATGGATATATAGATAGATTGATAGATGGATAGATAGATAGATAGATAGACAAATAAATAGATAGATAGATAGATAGATAAATAGACAGACAGATAGACAAACAGACAGATAGATCGATATATAGATATATATATATATATATATAGACAGACAGATAGATAGAAAGATAGATAGATAGATATATAGATAGATAGATAGTCAGACAAATAGTTAAATAGATAAATATATAGAGAGATAGATAGTCATATAAACAATTATACAGATAGAAAGATATGCAAATAGAAAGATAGACAGATAAATAGATAGTCAGATTGATAGATTAACATTTTATAGAGTGATAGATAGATAGATAGATATATAGACAGATAGACATTAGATAGATAAAAAAATAGATAGATTAAGAAAATGATTGATAGGCAGACATGTATAAAGAGTGATAGATAGATAGATAGTAGAAAGATATAAAGATAGAGAGATACAAAGATAGAAAGTTTGATAGATAGATAGATAGACAAATTGATAGAGAGATAATAGATAGATAGACATATATAAAGATAAAAAGATATATAGATAGACAAATACATAGATACACATATATAGAGATAGACAAATAGACAAATACAAATACATATATAGAGATAGACAAATAGACAAATAGATAAATAGATAGATACATAGATACATAGATACATAGATATATAGATAGACAGATAGATAGATAGATATACATATAGATAGATAGATAGATAGAAAGATAGACATATATACAAATAGACAGATAGACAGATAGATAGATGGATATTTGGATAGATAGATATTTTGATAGAGAAATAGATAAATCGAAAGATTAATAGATAGATAGATAGATATAGAGATAGATAGATAAATAAATAGACAGAAAGATAAATAGATAGTAGATAGATACACAGATAGAAAGGTAAATAGAAAGAAAATATATTGATAGATAGATAGATAAAATGATAGATTGATAATTGGATAGATAGATAGATATATAGTTAAATAGATAGATAGATCAATAGTTAGATAGATAGATAGAAAAATAGATAGGTATATAGATAGAGAGATAGTTAGTTAGACAAATAGATAGAAAGATAATCGATAGATAGAAAGATAAATATATAGACAAATAGACAAATAGATAGAAAGATAGATAATGAGATAGATAGATAAACAAATAGATATATAGATAGATAGACAGATATAGAGATATATAGATTTAAAGATAAATAGATAGACAGACAGATAGATAGATAGATAAATAGACAGATAGATTGATTGGTAGGACAGATAGATATATAGAAAGATCGATAGACAAATAGATAGAGTTACAGAAAGATAGATAGATAGATAAGCACATATATAAATTCATAGATTGATAGACGCATAAATAGATAAATAAACATATAGATAGATAGTTAGATAGAAAGATAGTCAAATAGATATATAATTAGTTAGACATAAAAATAGATAGATTGATATATTGACAAATAGATTGATAGATAGAAAAAGATATAGATATATAGATAAATAAATAGACATATAGATAGATAAAGGCATAAATAGATAGATAAATATATGGATAGATTGATTGATTAATTGATGGACAAATAGATAGATAGATAAATAGATAGATAGATAGATAGATATATAGACAAATTAATAGATAGATTGACCGACAGACAGACAGATAGATATATAGAAAGATAGATAAACAAAGAGATAAATAGATAGATAGATTGATTGATATAGAGATAGATAGATAAACAGATAGATAGATATACATATAAATAATTAGATATATAGATAATTAGATAGATAGATATACAAATAGATAGATATATAGAAATATAGACAAATAAATAGATAGATAGATAGATAGATTGACAGATAGATAGAGAGATAAATAGAAAGATAGATCGATAGATATACATATAAATAATTTGATAGATAGATAGATAATTTGATAGATCGATAGATAGACAGATAGATAGATAGATAGACAAATAAATTGATAGATAGATAGATAGATAGACAAATAGACAGATAGATAGACGGACAGATGGATGGATGGACAGATAGATAGATAGTCAGATGAATAGATATATAGTTAAATAGATAGATAGATAGCCAGATATTTATTTAATCAGATATTCATATAGATAGGTATACAAATTGACAGATATGCAAATAGAAAGATAGATAGATAAATAGATAGTTATATTGATAGATTAACATTTTTATAGAGTGATAGATAGACTGATTGATTAATTGATTGATTGATTGATATGTAGAAAGATAGACATTAGATAGATACAAAAAATAGATAGATTATCAAAATGACAGTTAGGCATACAAATAGAAAGAGAGATAGGCAAATAGATAGTAGAGAGATACAAAGATATAGAGATAGAAAGATTGACAGATAGATAGATAGATAGATAGATAGACAGATAGATAGAGAGATAATAGATAGATAAATAGATATAAAGATAAAAAGATAGATAAATAGATAGATACATAGATACATAGATAGATAGATATACAGATAGATATATATATATAGATAGACAAATAGATAAATAGATAATTTACATAGATATATAGATAGATAGTTAGACTGATATATAGATTGATAGATAGACATACATATAGATAGATATACAAATATGTAGAAAGATAGATAGACAGATAGACAGATATATATATATACACAAATAGATAGATGGACAGATAGATAGATAGATAGATATTTAGATAGAGAAATAGATAAATAGAAAGAAAGATAGATAGATAGATATAGAGATAGATAGATAGATAAATAGATAAACATATAGAGAGATAGATATATAGATAAATAGATAGATAGACAGATAGAAAGATAGAAAAAAAAGATAAATAGATAGATAGAAAAAATGATAGATAGATTATTGGATAGATAAATAATTGGATAGATAGATATATAGTTAGTTAGTTAGTTAGTTAGATAGATAGAGAAATAAATAGATAGATTGAATGATAGATAGATAGATAGATATACAAATAGATAGAAAGATAATAGATAGATCGATAGATAGATAGACAGATAAACAGACAGACAGATAGATAGATAGATAGATAATCAGATAGATAGGTATAAAAATAGATAGATTGATAGATAGATAGATTTAAAGATAGATATATATATAGACAGATAAACAGATAGATATATAAAAAGATAGATATATAAATAGAAGGACAGATTGATTGATAGGTTAGATAGATATATTTATAGATTGATAGATAAATAGATAGATATACAGAAAGAAAGAAAGAAAGAATGATAGATAGATAGATAGATAAGCATATAGATAGATTCATAGATTGATAGACACATAAAAATTTAAATTAACATATAGATAAATAGATAGTTATATATAAAGATAGACAAATAGATATATAGATAGTTAGGAAGAAAAATAGATAGATTGATATATAGACAAATAGATAGATAGATAGATAGATAGGTAGATAGATAGATAGTTAGTTAGTTAAATAGACATATAGATAGATAGATAGATAAATATATAAATAGATAGATAGATAGATAAATATATAAATAGATAGATAGATAGATAAATATATAAATAGATAGATAGATAAATATAGATAGATACATTAATTGATTGATAGACCAATAGATAGATAAATAGATAGACAAATATTTAGATAGACAAATTTATAGATTTATAGACATATAAGTAGACAGATAGATAGACATATAGATAGTTAGTCAGATAGTTAGATAATCAAATATTCATATGGATAGATAGATAGGTAAATAGATATACACATATACAGAAAGAAAAATAGATAGAAAGATAGATAGTACTAAAAATTACAATAAATTGACCAAAATAATGATCATAAAATTTGTTCAGTAATTGCTGTCCAAAGCACAACCAGTTAGCGGCCAATAAAGGGTATCGAAAAAAAAATTATGTCGACCAAATTTACGACAAAATACCTACCATAATTATTGACCAAATGGTTTTTGTTGGAAATTATTCTGTAGAGTTGTTATTGAGTATATTACCGACCATTTAACGACATATCATTATAATTGCTCAATATAGTGTTTTTCAAATTATTTATGGCTTCATACATACCGACCATATACCAATCAAATATATATGTCACTAATTACTAACCAATTCACGACTAATTTAGAAAATTAAAGAGGTACATCGGAGAAAAATACTTCCGACCAAAGTTCCGACCAACTACCGACCATATATTACTGACCAAATATATTTTGTCGGAAATATGGTCTTGTAAATTAGGAGGGAATTAGCAAAAAATATTTCAAAAGATTACCGACCATTTAATGACTGAAAATATATTACAATTAAAAATGGTCGATAAAGTAGTTATTCAATATATTTATAAAGTCATAATTACCGATCAACTACTGACCAAATATTTAGGTAGGTAATTATTGACTATTTCTCGACCGAAAATGACCATACCTCCCGACCAAATATTTTTTGTTGGAAATTGGTCCGTAAATTAAGATGGAAATAGAAAATAGAAATTTCCAACTAATTACCGATCATTTAATGACCAAAAACATATTACCATTAAAATTGGTCGGTAAATTAGACTTCCAAATACTGATACATTTATTCTCACCGACCTTTTGCCTACCATAATTTTGGTCGGTAATTCAATGTTTTAATTTTTTAATTTCAAAATCATTTGCTAAATCATTATAACATTAAATCATCGTAACTCTACTATTTTTCCGAATCTTAGCCAACTATAAGCATGAAATCACATAAATTTGATATTTCTTCTGAATCCTGGTATGTTTTTCTTTGTTCTTCTCCTTCAAATTGCTTATATTCTCATCTCCATCTCTCTGAATTATACATATACATTTAAAATTTCATTTTTTTGTATATTCAGGTATTAGGTTTTTTTCTCCTCCTAATTTATTAATTTTTCCTTCGATTTCATTTAACATAACATGATTTTGACTCGACATAATTAATTAATCTATAATTTTTTATTTTTTTAAATTTGTTCATCTACTATTTATATTTTTAGGGTTTTAGTGATTTTGATTTCTATTACATGATGTTTGCATCCGAATAATCTTAATGTTAATGGTTTATATTTATATAATCATATGACATTAGGTATGAATGTCTATACTTTAATATATATTATAATTTATGGTAAATCAAACTTTTATTTAATATTAATCTTAAATAATGTCTATAATAGTATATATAAATGTTTATACATTTATATAATCGATTGATATTATGTATAAATGTCTATACTTTAATATATAATGACTTATTATATTATAAATACACATCGATATGTTTAAATAAACATATAATTTTATATTTAAATATTTATACATATGTATTAATGTTTATAAATATCTATACAAAATATACATTAAACTATCCATTTATATATTTTCTTATATAACAATTATGTAATATTAAATTATTATACAATTTGTATAACTATATATAAATATTTTTATAAATAAATAAATGTATATATAATTATATATAACTATATTTGTAACTATATATACATTTATGTATATAGTAGTATATAAAAAAGTATTTTAGGATATCTATACCTATACATTACTATATGTATAAATATATAAAATTAAATTAACAAATAATAAACATACATGTATAAATATACGTTTAACTATATGTGTAACTAAATGTATAACCATAAGTAACTATATTTATCAATACATGTATAACAACATACAACATTATTTTAAACTATTTGTGTATAACTATATATAAATATTTGTATAACTAAATAAATGTCTATATAATTATATAAACTATATTTGTAACTATATATACATTTATGTATGAATATATTTAAAACAAAATAGTTTTAATAACGTTGTTTATATTTATGTATAACCACTTATAACTACTTGTATAAATATATCTATATATAACTATATGTTTTATTATATATAACTATTTATAACTATTTATATTATATGTAAAATAATATATAATTATAAATAACTGTATCTTACTATGCGTATAACTTTAAAAGTTTTATGCATAATTATATTTAAATATTAAATTTACAACTATATTTTTGTATATAGTTGTATATAAAAAAAGTATTTTACTATATCTATACCTATACATTACTATATGTATAATTATATAAAATTAAATGAACAAATTTATAAACCTACATGTATAAATATACGTTTAACTATATGTGTAACTATATGTATAAACACTCGTAACTATATTTATAATTACATGTATAACAACATACAATATTATTTTAAACTATATGTGGATAACTATATATAAATATTTGTATATTTAAATAAATGTCTATATAATGATATATAACTATAATTACAGATAATTGCGTTTGTTAAATTAAATGAATTTTTTAACTAGTCATGTAAGATGATCATGAATGGATGTACAAGGGTCGAATAGTCAATGGAATGTTCTCTAATGAATGGGGGCATAAAGTTGATGAATTTTTTGAGTTTGCTCTAAGGAGTCTTGAGTGTGTGAATGGTGGTATAGATATCCGATGTCCTTGCACTTTATTTAAATGTTAGAATAAAAAGTTTTTTAATGTTGAGGTTGTGAAGATGCTTTTGTATAGAAATTGTTTTGTGATAGATTACTACTTTTGGATTTACCATGGTGAGAAGCAAGTCCACCAGAGGTGTACGAGTTCAATATGGGTGTCAGTATATGAAACTGATCAGATGGTCTCAGATAATATTAAACATACTACATACTATAAAATGGTTTTTGATGCTGCTTGTCCTGGATTCAACCCGTAAGAGCAACCCAATGACGAGGCAAAGAATTTCTATGATATGATTTGAGCTAGGGATAAACCTATATATGAGGAAAATTCTAAGCATACTCAACTTTCTTTAGCTGTGAGAATGTTAGAAATAAAGTGCAGCCATAGGTGTTCATAGGGATAGTTTGATGATATGTGTAAATTCATTCTAGAATTATTGCCTTTGGGTTTCTATAGCATGAAGAAGTTAGTTAGAGCCTTGGGATTACCAGTACAACTCATTCATTGTTGTGTGAACAACTGAATGATATACTAGGGTGATAACATTGACCTTTACAGTTGTAAAATATGTGGGCATGCTCGGTACAAGGAAAAGTTTATGGGTTTTTGAAATAGATTATATATACGTAAATTGAAGGTGTTGTATAATAAGATGAACTATTTTCTAATAACACCAAGGTTGTAGAGATTGTATGCATCAACCGCAATAGCTAATAAAAAGAGGTGGCATTCAGAGCATCATATGGAGTATGGTAAGATGTGTCACCCTTCTGATGCCCCTGTTTGGAAATATTTTGATGGGTATTTTCATGATTTTTCTTCTAAAGTTTGAAATGTTAGCCTGGGTATATTTGCAGATGGTTTTAAGCCGTTTAATCAATCTGAATAGCAATATTCTTTGTGGCATGTGGTGGTGACCCCATATAATTTTCTTCCAGACTTATGTATGAAGGAGGAATTTATATTTTGACTGTGTTAGTGTCGGGGCCTGCGAATCCAAAGGGGGCGATAGATATTTTCTTGCAGCCATTAATAGCGAAGTTGAAAGTCCTTAGGGTGTTGGGGTTCAAACTTATGATATTTTCAAATAGTAAAATTTTCAAATGTGTGCTGCCCTCATATGGACCATAAATGACTTTCTAGCATATTTTATGATGTCTAGGTGGAGTACAACTAGTATGTTGGCATGTCCTCATTTTATGGAAGACTTTGATACTTTTAGATTATTTAAGACCAGAAAATAGTCATAGTTCGACAACCATCGGATATTTTTGCCCATTAATCATCTGTATCGATGTAATGCCAAAAACTTCATTAAGAAAAGAAAGGTTACTAAACAATTCTTGGCGGTTAGATTTGGGGATGATATTCTATGGGAATTTAATAAAAGAGGGTTGAGGAAGGTGATACATGCTGATGCTGAGGTTGTGAATGCAACTATATCTAAGACTTCTTGGTGGAATAAGAGAAGTATTATCTGGGATCTTCCCTACTACCGTGAGCACTAGCTCAGGCACAATCTTGATGTTATGCATATCGAGAAGAATGTTTTTGACAATATTTTCAATATAGTATTTAACATTCCAGGGGTAACTAAGGACACTTACAAGTAAAAAGATAAGTTGAATATATATTATCGTTGTCCTTAATTTGCTAAAAATCTTGTCACCAATAAATATCTTGATGTGTTATTTGTTCTGAATAAATCACAGAAGAAGGTTATGTTGGAGTGGGTAAAAAAACATAGATTTCTAGATGGGTATGGTTCTAATGTGGGTAGATGTGTGGATGCGAAAAAAATTAAGATGTTTAGCATGAAAAGTCATGATTGTCATGTATTAATGCAAAGGTTGTTACCAATTGCTCTTCGAGAATTCTTGTCTAATATAATATGGGAGCTAATAACTAAGATTTCTTTATTCTTCAAGAAACTAACTTCTTCTTCATTGACTAATGAGGGGTTGAGGAATCTGTATGAACAAATTCTAGTTATCATATACAATCTTGAGACAAATAAATAGACAAAATGATAGACAAATATATATGTAGACAGATAGACAAATAAACAAATAAATAAATAGATAGATAGATAGATGAAAAAATAGATAGATAGATAGATAAATAGATAGATAGACAAAATGATAGATAGACATATAGATTTACATATAGATACATAAATAAAGAGACAAATAAATAGACAAATAGAAAGTGAAATAGAAAGATAGATAGATAGATGGATAGATAGACGGATAGATAGACGAGCTGATAGAAGGATATATAGATGGATAGATAGATGCATAACTTGATAGATAGATAGATAGATTAAAATATATATAGATAGATAGAAAGACCGACATATAGGCAGATAGATAGATAGATAGATAGGTAGATAGACAGAAAGATAGATAAATATATTTATAAAGAGATTGATAGATAGAAAGATTTTAAGATTGAAAGAAAGAATTATAGATAGTTTTATAGATAGAAAAGTAGATCGTTTGATAGACAAATTAATAGATAGATTCATTGATAGACCAATAGATGGATAGATAGATAGAGAGATAGATAGATAGTCAAATAGATAATCAAATAAATAGATAGATATTTTGATAGAAAGATTGATGATAGATAGACAGATAGATAAGTATACACAAAGATAGAAAGATAGTTAGATAGACATATAGATAGTCAGAAAGATAGACACATAGATAGAAAAATAGATAGACAGATAGATATAAAGATAAACAAAAGGATAAACATATAAATAAACTGATATATACACAAAAACTTAGATAGATAGATAAATAAATAGATATATAAATCAAAAGATACAAAGATAGATAGAAAAATAGATATACAAATAGATAGAACGAAAGGTAGATAGATAGATAAATAAATAGACAAATAGATAGACAGATAGATAGACATATAGATAGACATATAGATAGATAATTATATAGACAGATTGATAAATAGATATAAAGACATATATAAACACACACACACACACACACACACACACACACACACACACACACACACACATATATATATATATATATATATATATATATATGTATGTATAAATTGATAGATAGATTGATAGACAAATTGATAGACAAATATATAGTTATATAGTTAGAGAGATTGATTGATTGATAGAAGGAAAGATAGATAGGCATATAAGTAGATAAATGTTTATATAGATACATATATAAAAAATAGATATATAGATAGATAGATAGGTAGGTAGATAAATAGATAAATATATAAATAAATAGACAGACATATAGATAGATATATACAAATATAGGTAGATATACAGATTAACAGATTGATATATAGATTGTTAGATAGATATAGAAATAAAATATAAACATATATAAAGATATATAGAAAGATAGATAGATATAGCAAAAGATTGATAGATTGACATATAGAAATAGACTCATAAACATGAAGACACATAATTCCAAAGACATATAGTCAGATAGATAGTTAAACATATACACATATTGAAACATAGACAAATAGATACATAGATATATAAATAGATATAAAGATAGAAAGATAGATAGATAGACAGATAGAGAGATTGATAGATAAACAGACAGACAAAAGATAGATAGTTAGACATAGACACATAAATAGTAAGATAGATATATATACAAATAGATAATTATTCTAATAGATTAATAGATAGATATATACTTTGATACTTAGATAGATAGATGAATAGTTAGACAATTAGACAACTAGATGGATAAAGAATTAGATAGATAGATCGACATATAGATAGACATATTGATTGATAGATTGAAAGATATATTGATAGATAGTCATATAAACATATAGATTAATATATAGATAGAAAGATAGAATAATAATTGATACATATAATGATAATAAGATAGATTACATTATAGACAGAAAGACATATTGATATATAGATAGATAAATAGATAATATATATAGACAGATAGACATAGGGATATATATATATATATAGAGAAAAAGATAGTTAGACATTTCCATAAATAGATAGAGAGAATGATAAATAGATAGATAGATAGGCACGGAGAAATATAAACAAATAGAATGGTAGATAGATATACAGTTATACAGATAGACATATAGAGAGATAGATAAAAAGATAAATAGATCGATAAATTGATAGACAGATAGATAGTTCGATAGATAGATACATATATATATATATATATATATATATAAATATTTACAATTAGACTGATAAATATATAGACATAAAAATAGATAAATATATAGATAGACACATAGACTCAAAAACTAATCGACTAAAATAAAAAGAAAGATAGATAGACACATAGACTCATAAACTGATAGACTGATAGACTAAAAGATATATAAAAAATATAGAGAGATAGATAGATAATAGATATATATAGCCAGATAAATAGACAGACAGATAGATAGATAAAAAATAGATAGATATACTTATAGTTATATAGACATATAGATTGGTACATATATAGACAAATAAATATATTGAAATATGGACAAATAGATAGATTTGATAGATAGATAGATAGTTAAATAGATAGATAAATATATAGACAAATATTTAGAAATGTAGATAGATAGATAGATAAGCAGATAGAAAGATAGACATATAGATAAATAGATAGATAGATAAATAGATATTTAGATAGATAAACAAATATATTGATTGAATGATAGACATATAGATAAAAATAATGACAAATACATAGATATAAAGATATAAAGATATATAGATAGATAGATATATATTTAGGGATAGAGAATGACTAATAGAAAAATAAACAAATAGATAGATAAATAGATAGATATACACATTGACATATATATAGATTGATAAATATATTGCTTTATAGAAAGATAAATAGATAGATAGATAAAGTGGTAAAATTATATACACATTGAAAGATTAACAAATAGATAGAATGCTAGAAAGATACATATACATTTTGATAAATATATATACAGTTAGATAGATAGATACAAAGATACACTATAAATCAAATAGATAGATATATAGATAGATGGATATATAAAAAGATATACAGAATGATAGATATATAGATAGACAGATTGCAAGATATATATATATATATAGACAGTTAGATAGATAGACAAATAGATAAATATATAGTTTGATAGATTGATAGATATACAGATAGACTAATAAATAGATAGAAAAAAATTCAAATAGATAGATAGATAGACAGATAGATTGATTGATAGATTAATAAATAATAGATAGATAGACATAGATAGATAGATAAATATAGATATAGATAGATAGATAAATAGACACAAAGAGAGATGAACAAAGATAGATAGAGATATCTAAAGTTAGACTAATAAACAAATAGACCTAAAAAAATAGATAGAAATATAAATACATTATAGATATAGTAATGTAAATCTTATTACTATATATATTTTTGATATTGTATTTTTATATGTTTGTATAAATCATTATGATTTAATATGTTTAGGGTTTGTATTTTTGTTTCACTTAATATCATTTAACTAAAATTGATATCTAATAAAATGTATATTTGTTAAAATTCATGTTATGAATTTCAAAACAAATAACAATATGTTTGTGTAATAAATATTATAAAAAATTTCTAAAATATATATGTGATCTAGTTTTGATTTACAAAGATAAAACATTAAAAATAAATTTTATTTACCAAATAAAATTTCCACCTCATATTATGCAATATGTTATATTTATTTTAAATAAACAATGTTTAAAATGTATCTATTAATTACAAATAAAAACATTGTAGTGTTGTTAATTTTTAAAAAAATTTAAAAATAATTATTTAAAAAAAACAAATTCGTATATTTATAAGGTCATTTATTTATTTTGAAAAAAAAAATAACTTGTAGAAAAATTTATTCATGTTTTATATGATAATATGTTTTGTTTGAACATAATTAAAAAAAATAATTGATTTTTTACAAAACATTAAAGACATGTATTTATATGCACTACATTATAATTGTTTGAATTTTAAAGTTTTTAAAAATTTATTAATAACAATAAATAATAGTTAGAAATTTTTCATTGACATTAATATTTGAATAAAAAAGTCATATAGAAAAAAAACAATAATATCTATTTATAACCAATATTTTAATAATTAACATAATTGTAAAACAATATAATTTACAAATATGTCATTTTCATTTATTTATATGACTATAATGATAGTAATTTTATTATAAATTAAAAAAAACTATTTGAATAAAATAGAAGCTCATATATTTAATTTATAATTTCATTTTATGCATTCATATACTTCACACACACTCACCCACCCATACACACACACACACACATTTATTTTAAATATAAATAATTTACAATATTTTTTATAAATAGTGTACAATATATAATATTTTATTTTAATTAAATTTTCAAAATCATAAAACTTTAAATACATTTACATCACACACACACACACACACACACACACATATATAATTGTTTCATGTGTAACTTTAAAAATACATTGCATATATAGGTATATGTGTGTGTTTGTGTGGGTGTTCAGTAGTATATGCATTCATACAAGTATATGCACACTAATTTGAAAATGTAGATACATGATTGAATATATACAAAAGTACAAAAATGTGTATTATGATATATAATGTATAGTAATATATATGGATGTATAAATGTGGGTGTGTAGGTCAGTGTAAATGCACATATATATTTATGCATATATATGTAAATATTAACATTATTTTTGAGAAGAAAAATACTTGAGCACATAATTATTAACATGTTCCACAATTCGTGAGAGCGCGAGCAAAAAGTGACATTATTGCAAGATATTCTAATCTCCCATCTATAACACTTTGCCTCATATTTTGATCAGAGTACTACTTGCAAAGATAAGGTTCAATAATATAATTTGTTCGAATAAAAAAATCTATCTAATATCTTCTTCAACAACTCTTCTATCTTTTTTTCTAGTCTTGCTAACTATTTTAAATTTTTATTATAAGTACATTTCTTATCTAATATCTCTAGTTCAAACTATTGTAATAGTAAAATCCATCAAATCAATCTAGGCCTGATATCTTTCTTTTCTATGAGATATTTGATTATAGGATATTTAATATTTACTATGGCTTTGGTTCCCACTAAATATGATATTAACTTGCCAAAAGAAATGATTGTTTAGACAAGTTCTTTCTCTATAGTGGTGTAATTCAATTGTTCTTTTGAGAGTGTGTTGTTATCTTAGTTTATGATAACTATTTATAAATATTTGTATAAAATATAAAACTTTTCATAATTATATTTAACTACATTTGTAACTATGTAAACCATTTTTATAACTATATTAATAACTTTATATAATTATTTTTTAACTATATAATATTTTATAACTAAATGCGTAATTCGATATAACTATATTTTTAACAAAATATATCATATGTATAATAATATATAACTATATATAATTGTAATTTACTATATGTATAACTATAAAAATGTTATATATAACTTTATCTTTAACTACATACATATTTATACCTATATGTGTATAACTATATATAAATATTTGTATACCTAAGTAACACACTATATAATTAAATATAATTATATTTGTATCAATGTATACATATATGAATTCATATAATTAAATCTATCTATTTAATTATAACTTTGTATATATTTATGTATAACTACTTATTACTACTTGTATGAATTTATCTATATATAATATATCTCTTTTTTAATTATGTATACTATAGGTATAAGAACATATAGAGGTTGACCTATCTATATGGTGACCATCTCTTGAGGTCTATTGATTCTGTTTCTTTCTCTCGTCTGATTTCTTTACTACCATACGACAAAGGATTTGAGATTTAGTGAAAGAAATTGGATTTACGTTCACAAAGCTATTCAGTAGGCTGTTTGCCAATAAGGAGATGAGGATTTTGATACTAGGTCTTGATGCTGGCAGAAAAATAACTATTCTATATAAGTTGAAGCTTGGTGAAATTATCACCGCAATTCCTACTATTTTTTTCAATGTAGAGACTGTCAAATACAAAAGCATCAATTTCACTGTGTGAGATTTTGGGGGTTAAGACAAGATTCGCCCTTTTTAGAGGGATTACTTCCAAAATACCCAAGGTCTCATATTTGTGGTAGACAACAATGACAGAGATCGTAGTTGAAGCCAGAGATGAGTTGCATAGGAGGATAACAAGAAAAAACTTCAAGATGCAGTTTTGCTGGTGTTTGCCAATATGCAAGATCTTCCCAATGCGATGAATGCAACTGAAATTACTGACAATCTAGGACTACACTCTTTTCTCCAATTCCATTGGTAGATTTAGAGAAATTGTTCTACCTTTGGCGAGTGCCTGTACGAGGGTCTTGATTGGCTTTTCAATTACATTGCCAGCAAATCATAAACAATATAAGTAGGATGAGGTAAACTTTGTTGACATATCTGGATGTTGACCTATTCTCTTCCTATTTTGCTTGAGTTTTGTTCTGTTATGTGGATGGAATCATCTGTTATTAGGGGGATTCAAATTATATTTATATTTATATATTGGATGCCTGAAATACAAGACCACAATTACTTTATTCTAATTTGTTGTAAGCTGAACTTGTTTGTTTTCTGGTTTGTGTCTTTTTGCCATTGGATCCCAACGGTATAAAAACATATAGCTATAAATAATTGTCTTTGACAATATGTATTACAATAAAAGCTTTATACATAACTATATTTAAATATATAATTTACAACTTATATTTAATATACATTTTTATATTTAGTATTCTAAAATATATTTTACTATATCTAGTCCTATACATAACTATATGTATTGATATATAAAATTATATAAATAAATACATATACCTAAATGTATAGACATATGTATAACTATATGTGCAACTATGTGTATAATCACATGTAACTATATTATAATTACTTATATAATAACATACAATATTATATTTAACTATATGTGTATAACCTATATATAATATTGTATAACTATATATAAATAATTGTAAAACTATAACACTATATAATTAAATATACTATATTTGTACGTATATACATATATGTAATCTATATATTTATTCATAACTTTATATATTATGTATAACTATTTGTATGAATATATCTATATATAGAAAATGTTTAACTATATAAAAATATTTATAGCTATATATATTATATGTATAATAACATATAACTATAAATAATTGTATCTTATTATATGTATTACTATAAAAGCTTATACATAACTATATTAAATATATAATTTAAAACTTATATTTAATATACAATTTATATATAATAGTATTCAAAAATGTATTTCACTATATCTATACCTATACATAACTATATGTATTGATATATAAAATTATATAAATAAATATATTATACCTACATGTATAAATATAAGTTTAACTATACATGTACTATATGTATAACAAAATGTAATTATAATTATAATTACATGTATAACACATATAACATTATGTTAATCATATGTGTATAACTATATATACATATTTTTAAAACTAAATAAAACTTATATAATTAAATATAACTATATGTTTAACTATTTATACATATATGTATACTATGTAAATCTACATATTTGTTTATAACTTGCATATAATTTATGTATAACTAAATATAAATACTCATGTTATAAAAATATTTATATAACTAGATGTTTAACGATATATAATGTTTTATAACTCTATATATATTATATGTATAATAACATATAACTATACAAAATTTTATATTATTAATATATAACCCATATTTAAATATATAATTAACAACATACATTTAATATACATTTTTATATATTAGTATAAAAAATGTATTTTTAGTATATCCATACGTATACATAACTATATGTATAAATATATGAAAATTATATGAACAAATATATATACATACATGTTAATATAAGTTAACTATACGTGTAACTATATGTATAACCACATGTAACTATATTTATAA